>LR738559.1:0-217500 GCA_902685375.1 Neostethus bicornis
CATCACCTCATCATCACCTCATCATCACCTCATCATCACCTCATCATCACCTCATCATCACCTCATCATCACCTCATCATCACCTCATCATCACCTCATCATCACCTCATCATCACCTCATCATCACCTCATCATCACCTCATCATCACCTCATCATCACCTCATCATCACCTCATCATCACCTCATCATCACCTCATCATCACCTCATCATCACCTCATCATCACCTCATCATCACCTCATCATCACCTCATCATCACCTCATCATCACCTCATCATCACCTCATCATCACCTCATCATCACCTCATCACCTCATCATCACCTCATCATCACCTCATCACCTCATCACCTCATCATCACCTCATCATCACCTCATCATCACCTCATCATCACCTCATCATCACCTCATCATCACCTCATCATCACCTCATCACCTCATCACCACCTCATCATCACCTCATCACCACCTCATCATCACCTCATCATCACCTCATCATCACCTCATCACCACCTCATCATCACCTCATCATCACCTCATCATCACCTCATCATCACCTCATCACCTCATCATCACCTCATCATCACCTCATCATCACCTCATCATCACCTCATCATCACCTCATCATCACCTCATCACCTCATCATCACCTCATCACCTCATCATCACCTCATCACCACCTCATCATCACCTCATCATCACCTCATCACCACCTCATCATCACCTCATCATCATCTCATCATCACCTCATCATCACCTCATCATCACCTCATCACCACCTCATCATCACCTCATCACCTCATCATCAAAAATCGCCAAAAAGTCACGAAATCATCACGCGATTTTGAGGCGACTTTTCGCAATTTTTTGCGACTTTTTCCAACTTTTTTCCAATAGTTCACAGCAAGAAGGTCAGGGGTCAAACCCAGAGTGGAAGCAAAGCTTGAAACACTGTCCTTTCTGTTTGGAGTTTGCATGTTCTACATGGATGTGTGGGTTTCCTCCATAAACATACATGTTAGGTTGACTGGCCTAGCAGTGTGTGTGTGTGTGTGTGTGTGTGTGTGTGTGTGTGTGTGTGTGTGTGTATACGGATAGGCTCCAGCACCCCACGTGCCCGCCTAGTGGATGAGCTTGTTTCCATGGCAACGTCTCCTCCATATTTTTTTCTTTCGTTTATTAATAACTTCTTAAAAACATCTAATTATCATATTAATTATGCGTGATTGGTTTATTGGCCCCGCCCACCATCGCATCGCCTACCTTTAAACGGTGTCTGTTAACGACCACGTGGGCGTTGGTGACAATGAGTCCGTCCTCCGACACGATGAATCCCGACCCGCTGGCGACCGCCACCTCCCGTTTGAAGAAGCTCATCCTGGCATCAAGAAGGCGGGTTAACACTGGCACGGAACCCAAACGTAAGATTTAAATCATCAAGGCACTTTTAAGTGCTTCGGTTGCCATGGCAATCAGAAGCCGTCACCATGGCGATCAGGTTTGAAGGGATTAAAAACATGGAGGATTATTTTCTTACTTGCGGAACAGCTCGATGTGAACGACGGCGGGAGCGATTTTTTCCACGACGTCTGCGATGAAATTATATTTGTAACGAAAACTGTCAGGATTCTGAGAACCTGAAAAAAAAAAAAAAGATGGCGTCAGAAAACATCAATAGAGGAAGAATTACTGGATAAGGGGGCGGGTCACAGGGGGTAACATCCTGGTTACCATGGTGAGGGTAGGAACGTAGATCCTGGTTACCATGGTGAGGGTAGGAACGTAGATCCTGGTTACCATGGTGAGGGTAGGAACGTAGATCCTGGTTACCATGGTGAGGGTAGGAACGTAGATCCTGGTTACCATGGTGAGGGTAGGAACGTAGATCCTGGTTACCATGGTGAGGGTAGGAACGTAGATCCTGGTTACCATGGTGAGGGTAGGAACGTAGATCCTGGTTACCATGGTGAGGGTAGGAACGTAGATCCTGGTTACCACGGTGAGGGTAGGAACGTAGATCCTGGTTACCATGGTGAGGGTAGGAACGTAGATCCTGGTTACCATGGTGAGGGTAGGAACGTGGATCCTGGTTACCATGGTGAGGGTAGGAACGTAGATCCTGGTTACCATGGTGAGGGTAGGAACGTAGATCCTGGTTACCATGGTGAGGGTAGGAACGTAGATCCTGGTTACCATGGTGAGGGTAGGAACGTAGATCCTGGTTACCATGGTGAGGGTAGGAACGTAGATCCTGGTTACCATGGTGAGGGTAGGAACGTGGATCCTGGTTACCATGGTGAGGGTCGGAACGTAGATCCTGGTTACCATGGTGAGGGTAGGAACGTAGATCCTGGTTACCACGGTGAGGGTAGGAACGTAGATCCTGGTTACCATGGTGAGGGTAGGAACATAGATCCTGGTTACCATGGTGAGGGTAGGAACATAGATCCTGGGTACCACAGTGAGGGTAGTGTTGAACAGGCGTGGCCTGTTTCTATGATGGAATGCCTGGATGCTTTTTCTTATTCTTTATATTATTATTTTACTTAGATATTAGAAACTATTATGTTATGCCTAGATATTAGAACTCTTATGTATTGTTTAGTTATTATGCTTTACTTACATATGAATGACTTTGTGTTTCTTTTATGCTTTTTATTTTGATTTATTCTTCATGTTGGAATGTTCTTTGTAAGATATCAAATGTTTTTGGGTGATCATTTCAAGATGCCAAATATCTTTGTGTTACTGGGGAAGCCACCCTGTGCTCTAAGGGAGGGGTTGAGCTGACAGCTTCCAAAATGTGAGGTTAAGTTGAGGTCAATGATCAGTTTATTCCTTGGGTCAACAGGTGTCGCTAAGGTCAGAAATTGTCAGTGAGAGAGGAAAATTAGAGCTAGAAGCACCTGCCTCTGGTATGTGACGCCACACTTTGTATAAAAACTCTGATGTGACGTGACGGAACTCGGCTTAAAAACTCAAGAGTCCGTGCGTGAGGCGGTAGGTTAGGGTGAGGAAACCTCGACAGATCGGCTTAGGATCGGAGGCTTAGATAGTAGGGTCTGGTTAGGACTTAGTTAGTTTTTAGAATAGTATAGACCACCATGGGCACAGGGTGGAAATTCTTTTAGAATAATTTGTTAAGATTGTAACTTGTTGAATTTAAATAAAGTTTTTGTGTGTGTAATAACATCTGTGTCAAGGCGTTTTCCTTGTCCAGTAACTTCTTATCCCCCAGACCCAATAAAGGTGCTGAGCAACTATTCTGGCGCATAGTTGAATCAGCTCTGCAGGATCGAGGGTGCTTTGGTCTGATTCAAGGTAAGTTTCTGAATTTTAGAAATAAAATCTGAATGAAACTTAATTAAATGCTAAAACACGAGTAACGAGTGATTGATCTCCAGGTCGATTTGTTAATTTCGAGTTATAGACCTGCTCTGCAGCTTTTGTTCCTGGTAAAAGGTATGCAGAGAAATTAATAAAGAAATACATTTTTTAATAGAACGGGTAGTGAGGTTTTAGGCAAGAACCGCACGCGCTCAGTTCGTCAGTAGGATCTTAAATCCTGGTTACCATGGTGAGGGTAGGAACGTAGATCCTGGTTACCATGGTGAGGGTAGGAACGTAGATCCTGGTTACCATGGTGAGGGTAGGAAAGTAGATCCTGGTTACCATGGTGAGGGTAGGAACGTAGATCATGGTTACCATGGTGAGGGTAGGAACGTAGATCCTGGTTACCATGGTAAGGGTAGCAACGTAGATCCTGGTTACCATGGTGAGAATAGGAACGTAGATCCTGGTTATCATGGTGAGGGTAGCAACGTAGATCCTGGTTACCATGGTGAGAATAGGAACGTAGATCCTGGTTATCATGGTGAGGGTAGGAACATAGATCCTGGTTATCATGGTGAGGGTAGGAACGTAGATCATGGTTACCACGGTGAGGGTAGGAACGTAGATCCTGGTTACCACGGTGAGGGTAGGAACGTAGATCATGGTTACCACGGTGAGGGTAGGAACGTAGATCCTGGTTACCACGGTGAGGGTAGGAACGTAGATCCTGGTTACCACGGTGAGGGTAGGAACGTAGATCCTGGTTACCACGGTGAGGGTAGGAACCTAGATCCTGGTTACCATGGTGAGGGTAGGAACATAGATCCTGGTTACCACGGTGAGGGTAGGAACGTAGATCCTGGTTACCACGGTGAGGGTAGGAACATAGATCCTGGTTACCATGGTGAGGGTAGGAACGTAGATCCTGGTTACCACGGTGAGGGTAGGAACGTAGATCCTGGTTACCACGGTGAGGGTAGGAACGTAGATCCTGGTTACCATGGTGACGGTAGGAACCTAGATCCTGGTTACCATGGTGAGGGTAGGAACGTAGATCCTGGTTACCATGGTGACGGTAGGAACGTAGATCAAGAACTTCGTTTTTCGGCTTCTTGAAATCTTCAAATGTAAAACTGAGTTCAAACCAGAAAAAAATTTGTTGGACTCAGTAAAAAATCTCATGAGTCAAATAAAGTGTGTGAATCAGAAACATCTGGAACATCTGCTGCTGTTTATTCCCCCCGTCTCCACATTTGGATTCAGAACCGTTTCTATGGCAACATCTGTAACTTGTTTTGTTTAATTTCCAGCAGTTTAACGTGTTTACAGAACACACACACACACATATAAACACATATACACACACACACACACACTTACACACGCACACACACACACATACACCCACACACACATACACACACACATACACACATACACACACATACACACACACCCTGCAGGACTTCCTGTCCTTATTTAGCCTGAACAGGAAAAGTGTCTGAGCCTGTAGAGTGTGTGTTTACGTGTGTGTGTGTGTGTGTGTGTGTGTGTGTGTGTGTGTGTGTGTGTGTGTGTTTGCGTGAGAGTATGTGTTCATATGTGTATGTGACAGTGTGTGTTTTTTAATGTGTGTGTGTGTATGTGTGTTTGTATATGTGTGTGTATATAAACAGTACATCTGTGTGAGACTGTGTGAGAATATGTGTACGTATGTGTTTGTTTGTGTTTTTATGTGTGTGTGTATATACAGAACATGTGTATGTGAGTGTGTGTGTGTGTGTGTGTGTGTTTTGAGCTTCCATAAATTTCACATTAAAACCTAATTCCCTTTAAAAACTACCAAACTACCTTTACTTTTGTCACTTCTGAGCTTCCGTAGTTTTAAAAACAGGACTAAGCTCCCAAACAAATTGTCCTCACAGCAGGAAGGTAAGGGTTCGACCTCCGGGTGGAGACACAACTAGGAAACCTGGCCTATCTCTGTGTATGTTCTCCCCGTGTGTGTGTGGGTTAGATTGAAACTACGTTATTGATCCCCGAAGGATCAAAAAGAAAGACTGGATGAGGAGAGTCTGATGGAGTACGGCTCCTCCGAGCAGTGGGGTCGCAGAAGTCTGTCAACGAAGCTCCTCCCAAGATGGAGGACGTGGGGGGGGTTCCAACCACACATCCAGTCCTCCTGGTCCTAGGAACGTAGATCCTGGTTACCATGGTGAGAGTAGGAATGTAGATCCTGGTTACCATGGTGAGAGTAGGAACGTAGATCCTGGTTACCATGGTGAGGGTAGGAACATAGATCCTGGTTACCATGGTGAGAGTAGGAACGTAGATCCTGGTTACCACGGTGAGGGTAGGAACGTAGATCCTGGTTACCATGGTGAGGGTACGAACGTAGATCCTGGTTACCATGGTGAGGGTAGGAACGTAGATCCTGGTTACCATGGTGAGGGTAGGAACGTATATCCTGGTTACCATGGTGAGGGTAGGAACGTAGATCCTGGTTACCACGGTGAGGGTAGGAACGTAGATCCTGGTTACCACGGTGAGGGTAGGAACGTAGATCCTGGTTACCATGGTGAGGGTAGGAACGTACATGCTGGTTACAATGGTGAGGGTACGAACGTAGATCCTGGTTACCATGGTGAGGGTAGGAACGTAGATCCTGGTTACCATGGTGAGGGTAGAAACGTAGATCCTGGTTACCATGGTGTGGGTAGGAACGTAGATCCTGGTTACCATGGTGAGGGTAGAAACGTAGATCCTGGTTACCATGGTGAGGGTAGGAACGTAGATCCTGGTTACCATGGTGAGGGTAGGAACGTAGATCCAGGTTACCACGGTGAGGGTAGGAACTTAGATCCAGGTTACCATGGTGAGAGTAGGAACGTAGATCCTGGTTACCATGGTGAGGGTAGGAACGTAGATCCAGGTTACCATGGTGAGGGTAGGAACGTAGATCCTGGTTACCATGGTGAGGGTTGGAACATAGATCCAGGTTACCATGGTGAGGGTAGGAACGTAGATCCTGGTTACCATGGTGAGGGTAGGAACGTAGATCCTGGTTGCCATGGTGAGGGTAGGAACGTAGATCCTGGTTACCATAGTGAGGGTAGGAACGTAGATCCTGGTTACCATGGTGAGGGTAGGAACGTAGATCCAGGTTACCTGGTTGATGCAGCGTCCTAATCATTGCAGACGCTGCACCGACCCTAAGACACTTATCTTGATATTATTATTTCTATTTGTTTTTGTTTTCAACAAATATTACTTTGTAAATAATTAAATAAAAATAAGTGCCAATAAATTCCAGATTTATTAACAAGTTTGAAGTTAAAACTTCTTTTTATCACAAACTTTAAGACTTTTAAAAACTTTTCGTTGCGCATGCGCTCTGACCTTCCCCGCAGGCTCCTCTCTGGATGAGAATGATTGGCAGCTCCTTCGCCGCTGACGCACGTTTCAGCTCACAGATGTTCCGGTAAGAAACCCCGTCACTCCCGCACACCGGATCCCCGCTGCTGCAGGCGCACACCCCCGCTTTAGCCCTCCGTCTGACGGTAACGGAACCCTCCACACCCTCTCCCACACACCGCATCCCCTCTGCGCAGTCCCGGTCCGCGGTGCACGCCGCTCCCTCATCGGAGCTGCACACCGGACAGCAGCCGCACGCATCCAGCTTCTCCCCGCAGTGTGCGGGAACCGGAGCGCATTCTGACTGCTCACAGGTTACCGGACAGCTGCTGCTCTGCTGCGCGGCACCTGGAACACCGAACAGGAGGGTGACACAGAAAATGAACCGGAGGTGCATGACCGGGATGAAGTGAGAAGTTTATCTGGAGAAGAGGAGCTCTGTCCGGGCAGCGGGAGCGGGAGGAGGGCGCTGAGTTCTGGAGGAGAAAACATGGAACTGGAGAAGTTTTAAGGGGCGGAGTTACGTGGGATGGAGGAGGGGGGGGGCATTGAGGGATGAATGAGGGTGGGTATGGAGGGTTGGACCCTCATGCCCAACCTTTCTTTTTTGTCGCGATTTTTTTTGCAATAGTTCTCCACTTCATCGCGAATTTTCGTCAAAATTGTTACCAAAAACTCGCAAAAAGTTTTTGTGACTTTTTGTGACTTTTTTGCCACAATTTTGACTTGATAGCAATTTTTTTCGTCGAAAAATTGCAAAAAAATGAAAAAAAATTGCAAAAGTTGCTAAAAAGTCGCAAAATCGCAAAAAATGTCCAAAAATAGCGAAAAAGTAAAAAAATCGCAAAAAAGTCTCTAAAAAGTAAAAGAAATAGCAAAAAATCACGACGAAAAACAAAATGCCTGATGCCCAGTTATCCCTGCCCTCCTGATGCCCAGTTATCCCTGCCCTCCTGTCTTACGTCACCAGCCTGATGCCCGGTTATCCCTGCCCTCCTGTCTTACATCACCAGCCTGATGCCCGGTTATCCCTGCCCTCCTGTCTTACATCACCAGCCTGATGCCCGGTTATCCCTGCCCTCCTGTCTTACATCACCAGCCTGATGCCCGGTTATCCCTGCCCTCCTGTCTTACATCACCAGCCTGATGCCCGGTTATCCCTGCCCTCCTGTCTTACATCACCAGCCTGATGCCCGGTTATCCCTGCCCTCCTGTCTTACATCACCAGCCTGATGCCCGGTTATCCCTGCCCTCCTGTCTTACGTCACCAGCCTGATGCCCGGTTATCCCTGCCCTCCTGTCTTACGTCACCAGCCTGATGCCCGGTTATCCCTGCCCTCCTGTCTTACATCACCAGCCTGATGCCCGGTTATCCCTGCCCTCCTGTCTTACATCACCAGCCTGATGCCCGGTTATCCCTGCCCTCCTGTCTTACTTCACCAGCCTGGTGCCCGGTTATCCCTGCCCTCCTGTCTTACATCACCAGCCTGATGCCCGGTTATCCCTGCCCTCCTGTCTTACGTCACCAGCCTGATGCCCGGTTATCCCTGCCCTCCTGTCTTACGTCACCAGCCTGATGCCCGGTTATCCCTGCCCTCCTGTCTTACGTCACCAGCCTGCAGGGGAAAGATCAATAGTTCTGACCTGGCATCACCCACATGTTGGTTATGTCATCGTTCTGTGCTTGGCACCTCGTGTAGATCCTGTGTGCCCGTCTATCCATCAGGAATCGATTGAAACATTTCCGATGTGTGTTTCAGTCGCCTGGCATCATGCCAGGATGTGTCGGGGATGAACACACGAGGTGGACAGATGGCAGTTTAACAAGAATGATAACGCCAAGGTACCCAAGAGAGAGGGCAAACCAGGCGGGTCAAAAACAACCCGAACCCCAAAACAGACGATCAGATATAACAAGACGATCTGGCTGAGAGGGGGGGAAGGTGACCTCCGTGAAGGTGGCACCTCTAAAAAAATATAAACAAAAATAAACTAAAAATGTGTCAGTTAAGGACCCAGGAGTGTTGGCATAGTGGTAGAATACCCCCTTTCTACCAGAAGGACCTGGTTCGATTCCCACTAGGCCCGAGCCACTCCTGAAGAAGACAAAAAAAAAATCAACCGTTTGTGCTGTTTTAGTTTTTTATTTTGAGAAATAATAATAATAATAATAATAATGGTGGAGACGGTGGCCGCGTGGTTAGCGCGTGGTTAGCGCGTTCGCCCGCGGACCGGAAGGTCGCGGGTTTGTGTCCCACGGAGAGCACGTCTAGGGTCCTTGGAGAAGACACCTAACCCCCACTTCTCCCACCATTGGCGCCGTTGAAGGGCAGCCTGCTGCGGTGTAAGGAGTGCAGCAAACAAATTTCCCCGGTGAGGGATGAATAGAGAAATTCAAAATAATCAAAAAAAAAAATAAATAAAAAAATAATAATAATAATGGATTGTATACAATTTGGATGATCACGTCATCCAGACCTTCATTTATTTCCAGGTGTCGCCATCTTTGATAACGCCATCTTTGATAACGCCATCTTTGATGACGCCATCTTTGATGACGCCATCTTTGATAACGCCATCTTTGATGACGCCATCTTTGATGACGCCATCTTTGATAACGCCATCTTTGATAACGCCATCTTTGATAACACCATCTTTGATAACGCCATCTTTGATAACATCATCTTTGATAACGCCATCTTTGATAACGCCATCTTTGATAACGCCATCTTTGATAACGCCATCTTTGATAACGCCATCTTTGATAACGCCATCTTTGATAACGCCATCTTTGATAACGCCATCTTTGATAACGCCATCTTTGATAACGCCATCTTTGATAACGCCATCTTTGATAACACCATCTTTGATAACGCCATCTTTGATAACGCCATCTTTGATAACACCATCTTTGATAACACCATCTTTGATAACACCATCTTTGATGACGTCATCGTTCAAATTGTATTTCTTTAAAAAAAAACTAAGACAGCACAAACGTATATATTTTTTTATATATTTTTTAAGAGGGGCGGGGCTTCACGGAGGTAGAGTTTCATGTGACCCATGAGTGTACCCTCTCATCTGGAACACCCCTTCCCTCCTCCTGTTCAGCCCTAATAATCAGGACTGAGGGCGGTCACTGTCAGCCGGTCCACCCCTCTCCTCCCTGCTGGAGCGTTCCCTGGGTTCCTCCTGGCTCCTTGTGCACCCTGCCTTCCTGTTGAGCTGCACCGCTCTGAACCTGACCTCTTATCGCTGGCTCCTGGTGCACCCCTAAAATAGAGATACGTGGTGACCGTCACGGTCTGCGGTGGAAGGCGGAAGTGCGTGACCAGGCTCCTCCTGAAAGGAGACGCGGGGGCGGGATGTCCATCACGGTCCATCCCACCCGAACGAACCTGTAGGCTGCGGACCGGAACGAGGAGGTGCCGGTCGGCCCGGTGGGCTGACCTCTCTCTCTTAAAGACTTCCATGTTAATAAATAATGTTTTAAACCGTTTTTTCTGCACCTCAGTTTTCCTGGTGCTCCACGCCCGGTCCTGAACCGGACACAATGGGTCCTGAACCCGCGGTCTGGGGTCTAACCGTTAGACATGGTTCACTTCCTCGTGCACAGTCGTGTGTTTCATTGTGTGAGTTTCTGGCGTCTTTTTTTTTTCGGCCCAAAAAAACCTCCAAGAAGATTGATGAGGTGTTCCAGATCAGGGACATGTGGTATGGGAAACCTTCTGGAACGAGGTGTGACGCCTTCGGTTAGAAAGCCGGATCCTTTGGGATTCCCAGGACTTCCAGTAAGTAAGCCGTCAGTTTGTGGGTCGTTTCAGGTCTCCTTCAACATGAGGAAGTGTTTAAAAGCTGTGAACCCTGCCAAGAGGGTGAGGGGTGAACCAGCTCTCAGAGAGAGGGGTTCACATCAGGAAACATGGCCAAGGGCGGAGCCAGGAGGTTTTGGAGGAGGGGGGCGTGAGCGGATTGATACAGCCAGTATAGGAGGGACTGAGGACCCTAGGAACGTAGATCCTGGTTACTATGGTGAGGGTAGGAACGTAGATCCTGGTTACCACGGTGAGGGTAGGAACATAGATCCTGGTTACCACGGTGAGGGTAGGAACGTAGATCCTGGTTACCATGGTGAGGGCAGGAACATAGATCCTGGTTACGAGAGGTAGGATTGGGCATCCAGGGAGCGAATAGGACGAATATTTTCCCAATTCGTTCATCCATAGTACAATCTATCCAGTTCCTGATTGGCCGGAAGGATCACGCCCACCTAAATCCACTGATGCCCAAAAAATATTCGCGTCCCTTTGAGGCTTGGCAGGACAAACGAGCCATGAAATGGGAGACATTAAAATCTATGTTTGAGGGGAAACAGCACCACTATGTGGATCTATTAAGGTATTACACTTTTCCAAATAATTAAACACAATTTATAAATTGTTTAAAACATAGAAAATGTTTATTTTTAAAAGTTTATAAACAGATTTAATTAAATCTTAAACTTTTCATTAAATTAGATTGTAATTTATTAAAAATTACAAAGTAGATTTTTTAACTTCATTTCTTGATTAAATTAAAGAACATTAAATCTTAGGGCTACAGTGTCGTTCTCTAATCAAATCAGAAACAAGATGTATACATCTTGTTTCTGATTTGAAACAAGATGTGAGCACTTTTGAGTGCTCACAGCTAGAAGGTCAGGGTTCGAGTCTTGGAGTGGGGACGAGGATTGAAACACTGGTCTTTCTGTGTGTAGTTTACATGTTCTCCATGTGTATGTGTGGATTTTCTCCAAAAACATATATACTAGGTTGATTGTCACTACATGATTACTTCTAGGAATGAGTGTGTATGTGTGTGTGTGTGTGTGTGTGTGTGTGTGTGTGTGTGTGTGTGTGTGTGTAGGTGTGTGTGTGTGCAATCAGCCAGATTAGGCTCCGGCACCCTCCACGACTCCATGGAGCTTTTAATGTGTCTCGTTTTATTTTCGTTTTCTGAACCGTTTATCCCTAACGAGGTCACAGGGGGTACCGGAGTCTATCCCGGCTGATTCAAGACAAGAGGCAGGGTGCACCCCGAACAGGTCACCAGTCTGTCACGGAGACAGACACACACACACACACACACACACACACACACACACACACACTCCTCAGTCCTAGGAGCCAATCTTCCTAACATGTATGTTTTTGGAGGAAACACATACACAGGTAGAACATGTAAACTACACACAGAAAGACCAGCGTTCCAAGCCTGGCTCCTCCTTTGGGACTTAAACCCTGACCTTTGTGCTGTGAAGACGGTTCGTCGTTAACCAGGACATTAATTAATGAAGGTTACAGACTGTGTAAGGTGTTCCACCGGAGCTTAACGAGCTTCCAAACGAGCTCCTTATCAACCAATAGGAGGCGAGTCGTTAGCTAACGAGCTGGCACCTCTTAAAAAAAATATCTAAACAAAAAATATGTTTGTGCTATTTTTATTTTTTTAAATATTTAAAAAAAATACGATTTGGACAATGACGTCATCAAAGATGGCGGCGGCGCCCAGAAATAAATTAAAGCCTTGATGACATCATCGACCACATCGTACTTCTTAAAATAAAAAAACTAAAACAGCACAAAAATTGACATATTTTTTGTTTATTTTTATTTTTTTAAGAGGTGCCAGCTTCACGGAGGTGCCAGCTTCACGGTGGTGCCAGCCTCACGGAGGTGCCACCTTCACGGATGTAAAACAGGCTGCTTTTTAACTCTTCATTTGATTGTGGGGCACAAAGATGCCCTCAGATGCCCACGGCCGCTCCACTTCCTGATGCCATAACAACCATGGGTGGATCACAGCTGGGTCATCTGCACGTCTGAGTCCGAATCGCTGTCGCTGCAGCCGTTCCATGGCAGGCTGGCACCGAGGCTCACGGAGTCCCCATCATAAACAGGAGGGGGCGGCGTGGGGCCGACAGGACGGCGTTCAGACGCCCAGGCAGGAGATCGAAGAGAGGATACGGGGGCTCTAAAAGAAGGTGAAGGAGAGACTCCTGGTGCCCTCACAGGGGGCATGGAAGCAGGCACAGGAGTGGCTTTTGGTGCCCTTACAGATGGCATGGAAGGAGGTTCTGCTGCTATGAAAGTAGGCACAGGAGTGGCTCTTGGCGTATCATAGGCGGGCATGGGAATGGCTCTTGGCGTGTCATAGGGGGGCATAGGAGTGGCTCTTGGCGTATTATAGGCGGGCACAGGAGTGGCTCTTGGCGTGTCATAGGGGGGCATAGGAGTGGCTCTTGGCGTATCATAGGGGGGCACAGGAGTGGCTCTTGGCGTGTCATAGGGGGGCATAGGAGTGGCTCTTGGCGTATCATAGCAGGGCATAGGAGTGGCTCTTGGCGTGTCATAGGGGGGCATAGGAGTGGCTCTTGGCGTGTCATAGGGGGGCATAGGAGTGGCTCTTGGCGTATCATAGCAGGGCATAGGAGTGGCTCTTGGCGTGTCATAGGCGGGCATAGGAATGGCTCTTGGCGTGTCATAGGGGGGCATAGGAGTGGCTCTTGGCGTGTCATAGGGGGGCATAGGAGTGGCTCTTGGCGTATCATAGCAGGGCATAGGAGTGGCTCTTGGCGTGTCATAGGGGGGCATAGGAGTGGCTCTTGGCGTATCATAGGGGGGTAGAGGAGTAGCCCGTGCCGCCTCATAGGGGGGTAAAGCAGTGGCTCTAGAGACTCCAACAAAAGACGCGTGAGGCCGCCCTGCAGGACGCCCTGGCGCTCCAGTAGGCAGCACTGAACCAGAGGGGCAGGAGACTGTTCGTCGTGGTCCAGAGTCAGATGAGCGCCGCATGCCCGGGTAACAGAAGTCCTGGAGGGAGAGCGGAGAGAGAGGAGTGGTCAAAAACAGGAGGAGTAAACGTACGTAAGGGCTAGCACCCAGCAGCTAGCTCATAACGGCTAGCTCCTAACAGCTAGCTCATAACGGCTAGCTCCTAACAGCTAGCTCCTAACGGCTAGCTCCTAACAGCTAGCTCATAACGGCTAACTCCTAACAGCTAGCTCCTAACGGCTAGCTCCTAACAGCTAGCTCCTAACAGCTAGCTCCTAACGGCTAGCTCCTAACAGCTAGCTCCTAACGGCTAGCTCCTAACAGCTAGCTCCTAACGGCTAGCTTAAACCGGCTAGCTTCAAACGGCTAGCTCCTAACAGCTAGCTCCTAACGGCTAGCTTCAAACGGCTAGCTCCTAACGGCTAGCTCCTAACAGCTAGCTCCTAACAGCTAACTCCTAACTGCTAGCTCCTAACGGCTAGCTCCTAACGGCTAGCTCCTAACGGCTAGCTCCTAACGGCTAGCTCCTAACGGCTAGCTCCTAACAGCTAACTCCTAACTGCTAGCTCCTAACGGCTAGCTCCTAACAGCTAGCTCCTAACGGCTAGCTCCTAACGGCTAGCTCCTAACGGCTAGCTCCTAACAGCTAGCTCCTAACGGCTAGCTCCTAACGGCTAGCTCCTAACAGCTAACTCCTAACTGCTAGCTCCTAACGGCTAGCTCCTAACGGCTAGCTCCTAACGGCTAGCTCCTAACAGCTAACTCCTAACAGCTAGCTCCTAACGGCTAGCTCCTAACAGCTAACTCCTAACTGCTAGCTCCTAACGGCTAGCTCCTAACAGCTAGCTCCTAACAGCTAGCTCCTAACGGGTAGCTCCTAACGGCTAGCTCCTAACAGCTAGCTCCTAACGGCTAGCTCCTAACAGCTAGCTCCTAACGGCTAGCTCCTAACGGCTAGCTCCTAACGGCTAGCTCCTAACGGCTAGCTCCTAACGGCTAGCTCCTAACGGCTAGCTCCTAACGGCTAACTCCTAACTGCTAGCTCCTAACGGCTAGCTCCTAACGGCTAGCTCCTAACGGCTAGCTCTTAACGGCTAGCTCCTAACGGCTAGCTCCTAACGGCTAGCTCCTAACGGCTAGCTCCTAACAGCTAGCTCCTAACGGCTAGCTCCTAACTGCTAGCTCCTAATGGCTAGCTCCTAACGGCTAGCTCCTAACGGCTAGCTCCTAACGGCTAGCTCCTAACAGCTAGCTCCTAACAGCTAGCTCCTAACAGCTAACCTCTAACGGCTAGCTCCTAACGGCTAGCTCCTAACGGCTAGCTCCTAACAGCTAGCTCCTAACAGCTAGCTCCTAACGGCTAGCTCCTAACGGCTAGCTCCTAACAGCTAGCTCCTAACAGCTAACCTCTAACGGCTAGCTCCTAACGGCTAGCTCCCAACAGCTAGCTCCTAACAGCTAACCTCTAACGGCTAGCTTCAAACGGCTAGCTCCTAACAGCTAACCTCTAACGGCTAGCTCCTAACGGCTAGCTCCTAACAATTTTTATATCAATAAATCTGAATGGGAAGAGGCCTGTTCGGGGGGTACCCTGTCCCGTGCCTTGAATCAGCCGGGATTGGCTCTGGCACCCCAGCAACCAGGTAAGGGATAGGTCAGGCACGGGTAAAGTACGGCCCGCGGGCCACATGCGGCCCAATAAACGTTTGAATCGGGCCACCGAACTTGAAAAAATTAAATAAATAAACCATGTTATTATTTCATTTTCCTGTAATTCTGATTTTTCGTCATTAGATGTCGCCAAAGATACAACAACAATGCCAAGAGGGTTACTGACTGCCAGGGAGGGGGGTTTATACCGTGATGGTAGAACATCCACGCTGAGCGCCAGCTGCTGCTGAGATGGCATTGATCCAGCTGTGCATGTCCTCTGGACTGTCAGCCTGAGGGAGACAGAGGTGGAGTTACAGAAGGTAGACGGGTACGCTGCCGTATGCCCTTGTTACCATGGTTACCTGTATGTAGAACGTTCTGGACCGGGTCACCACCTCGTACAGGTTGTCCCTCATCATCAGCTCGCTGCGGGCGAACGAGAAATAATTTCTCATGGTGAGGTGGTGTGGCAATGTATGTTCCTACCATCACCATGGTAACCAGGATCTACGTTCCTACCCTCACCATGGTAACCAGGATCTACGTTCCTACCCTCACCATGGTAACCAGGAACTACGTTCTTACCCTCACCATGGTAACCAGGATCTACGTTCCTACCCTCACCATGGTAACCAGGATCTACGTTCCTACCCTCACCATGGTAACCAGGATCTACGTTCCTACCCTCACCATGGTAACCAGGATCTACGTTCTTACCCTCACCATGGTAACCAGGAACTACGTTCTTACCCTCACCATGGTAACCAGGATCTACGTTCCTATCCTCACCATGGTAACCAGGATCTACGTTCCTACCCTCACCATGGTAACCAGGATCTATGTTCCTACCCTCACCATGGTAACCAGGATCTATGTTCCTACCCTCACCATGGTAACCAGGATCTACGTTCCTACCCTCACCATGGTAACCAGGATCTACGTTCTTACCCTCACCGTGGTAACCAGGATCTACGTTCCTACCCTCACCATGGTAACCAGGATCTACGTTCTTACGCTCACCGTGGTAACCAGGATCTACGTTCCTAGCCTGACCTACTGACCTTTGTTCGCTCTCCTGCACCTTCTGGACCTCCTTCAGAGGGATGACTCTTAGCGCCTCCCGTTCCTATGGAAACACAAACCATACACACCATCATTGTTTCCGGGGGTGTGGCCAGAGGTTGTTACGACTCCGCCAACAGTTTGCAGGTATTTCTGCACATGCTCAGTAGGTTTTTTTCTCACTTGGTCAGATTTTTGGTAACTGATGGTGTTTTCGTCCAAAATGAAGTATCGTCTTTTCCAGTTCTTCATCTGAAACAATCACCAGTGTCAGGTCAAATCCCAGGGTCACACCCTCCCAGGGTCACACTCGCCCGGTATCACACCCACCCGGTATCACACCCACCAAATGCCCCTCCACCCGTCCTTACCATGCCACCCTGCTTCACACAGAAGCCTTCCTTGATGTTGAGCTTCTGCTGGTAAAAGGGCACCAGGTTGACGTTCTGCTTGCATCGGTCCGACCCGTTCTAACAAAACACACACACACACACACATACATATACACACACACATACACACACACATACACACATACATACATACACACACATATATACACACACACACATATACACACATACACACACACACACACACACACACACACACACAGACACACACAAGATTAGAACAGCCATGTCTGTGGTTCTGTAGAGCTTATCCTGTCTGATGGGCGAGGAAGCAGGATACACCTTGAACAGGTTGCTAGTCTGTTGCGAGGTGTCACACACACACACACACACACACATTCCTAGGGGTAATTGACCTAACATGTGCTTTCAGAGGAAACTAGAGGAGAACATGTAAACTCCACACAGAAAGACCTTCCCTTCAGGTCTCAAACCCTGACCTAGTTGCTGTGAGACCACCAGGAAGCCAATCAAGTAAAAAAAAACTGTGGTTTTATTTTTAGGCTGTTTTTTAAATAGAAAAAAATTCTTTTTTTAAACAGAAAAAAACTCTTTTTTTCTGTTTTGACGTAAAAAAACAACAAAAACAAACAGAAAAAAAAGACAGAAAAAAATAATTTTCAGTTTCTTTCGGTTTTTAAATTAAATTTCAAATGAAAAAAAAAAACATTCTTCACAAACAATTTAAAAAACTGGTAAAAAAACCCTCTTGTTTTACTGGAAGAAAAGGAGGAACAGGAAGCGTGTGCTTCCCGTCACGTCTTCTAAGAACACACGTGAGGCATCCTGGGTAACCGGAACGTCTGCATACCTGTGTGGGTGTGATGATCGGCACTCCAGCTATGATCTGAGTTTTGTATGACACCCGTCTCATGATGCCCACGGTGAGCTGAGGCGGATCCAGACGGTTGGGGGTGTGACTCGGTTTTGGCACCTAAAACAAAAAAAAATTTAATTCATTCATCTTCTACCCGTTACGGGGTTAACGGGGTGCTGGTGCCCATCCAGGATGATTCAAGACAAGGGCAGGGTACACCCTGAACAGGTTGGCAGTCTGTCAAAGTACCACAACACACACTCATTCCTAGGGGCCAATCATATAGTGGGCATTCAACCTAACATAAGGTGGGAAGAAACCGACACATACACGGGTAGAACATGCAAACTACACACTGAAAGACCAGTGTTTCAAACCTCTCCTTCACTCTGGGAATCAAACCCTGACCTTGTTGCTGTGAGGCCACCGTGCCACCCATAAATTCCAAACATTCCTGTTGAAATGATTTTAAACTTCCTGTTTTAACGGCTGAGAAATTAAAATAAAATAAATAGAAAATAAAACAAACAAAAATAAAACAAATAAAAAATTAAATAAATTTAAATAAATATAAATAAGATAAATAAAATAAAAATAATAATCAAATAAAAAAATAATAATCAAATAAATAATAAAAATAAAAAATAAATAAAAATAAATGAATAAATTAATTAATTAAAATAATTAAATAAATTAGTAAAAAAAAATTACAAATAAATAAAACAAATTAAATTAAATTTCTACTAACTTAAAAAAAGAAAATATGAATCAGTTCCAAAAACAAGTGAAGTTTTCAAAAAGAACAATTCTTTACATGCTGGCAGTTCTTCATGCTGCCAGGGTGCCAGAATGCCAGGTCATTTAATCAGGCGAAACGTCCGGGACGTTTTGATTAATTACGACTCAGGAAACTTTTGAGACAAATAATAACATAGTAAGAAAGAAGGGCGGCACGGTGGCACAGAGGGTGGCACAGCAAGAAGCTCGTGGGTTCAAGTCACAGGTGGGGACGAGGTTTGGTACACTGTTCTATCTGTGTGTAGTTTGCATGTTCTCCTCGTGTCTGTGTGACTTTTCTCTGGTTTCCATACATGTTAGGTTGATTGTCTGCTAGGACTGAGTGTGTGTGTGGATGCTTGTCTGTGTGTGACCAGTATGAGCTCCGTTACCCACGCATCCCTATAAGGGATAGACTTGGGGTGGGCAAACTTCTTGAGCAGATGGATGGCATGGTTTGGTAACCTCACCTCATTGGTGGATCTCTTGAGTTCGTAGAGTGTGTTATATTTGATCTGGGTATGGAAAGCCATCAGGGCCAATACACACACATAAAGCGTTCTAGATGACCCCGCTGGCTTTCCATATCATACATGCTGTTTATTTTAACACATTCATTTTAATAGGAGCAGTTTTGTATCTTTAGTGCCATCTAGTGACAAAACATCAGAACTACAAAAAAAAAACCTTAACAAGGCCGTAGTTTCACACTAGAACCCTCACGAGGGGGTCAATTAACCACCGCTACCTGAAAGCTCCGTGGAGGTGTCTCGAGACCCCAGGCCTTCTGCTTGAGTTATTAAAACTTGGAAGGCACTCGGAGACTAGGACTAGGAGACTCAGTGTGCAGGTCAGGGAGAGGGGTCAAATGAATGTTTCTGGGGTGGACAGGAGGTTGAGGTTGGAGCTTCTAGTGTTAACCCTGCCTGGTATAGACAGTTAAGATGGTGACGTGTTAAACCCGTTCTAAATACCATGTCGGACTCACTGTGATTTTAATGGCTTTCGTCAGGATTGAGATCCAGTCGTCCAGATCCTGTTGACTCTTAGCCTGAAGGAAGAACTTCCTTTTTGGAGTGTTTATAACTACACACACACACACACACACACAAACACACACACACATACAGTACATACACACACATACACACACACACACGTTAAAAACATACAGTGAATAAAATAAAAACATGGAGAAAAATGTTTGAATAAAGGTTTTTAAAAAAATTATAAAAAACTCACCAAAACAGAAACGTTTCTCTGGCCTGGATTTACCCGCTTCACACACCTAGAAAAAAAATAGAGAACAGTTTACTGTGTGTGTGTGTGTGTATGTATGTGTGAGTGAGTGAGTGTGTGTGTGTGTTTGAGTGTATGTGTGTATGTGTGTGTATGAGTGTGTGTGTGTGTGTGTGTGAATGTATGTGTGTGTGTGAATGTATGTGTGTGAGTGAGTGTGTGTGTGTGTGTGTGTGTGAGTGTGTGTGTGTGTGTGTGTGAGAGAGAGAGAGAGAGAGTGTATGAGTGTATGTGTGAGAGAGAGAGTGTATGAGTGAGTGTGTGTGTGTGTGTATGTTAGTGTGAGTACGTCTGTGTGTGTGTGTGTGTGTGTGTGTGTGTGTGTGTGTGTGTGTGTGTGTGTGTGTGTGTGTGTGTGTAACTAACCGTAGTGATGTAACTGAGTTTGAGACAGCCTTCCACCCCGCCATCATCGACCGGATTCTGTTGAGAAAAAAACGTCTTTAACCTCCACATGGTTTCATCTCATGCCCACCATGGTGCTTCATCAGCTTGGCTTCTTCTCCTGGCATAGTTACCGGCACCGTAGATGATCCCCATGGTGCCACCTTGGTTACCTACTACCTTCTAACTTTGTTTTGATGTCTTACTGTTTGACGGCTAAACGTCGGGCAATGCCAGGTCGGAACATGTGGGTTAATCATGGCTACATGTTTCAGCCCAACAGTTCAGTGTCACCATGGTAACCAGGATCTACGTTCCTACCCTCACCATGGTAACGAGGATCTACGTTCCTACCCTCACCATGGTAACCAGAATCTACAGTCCCACCCTCACCATGGTAACCAGGATCTACGTTCCTACCCTCACCATGGTAACCATGGTAACCAGGATCTACGTTCCTACCCTCACCGTGGTAACCAGGATCTACGTTCCTACCCTCACCGTGGTAACCAGGATCTACGTTCCTACCCTCACCATGGTAACCAGGATCTACGTTCCTACCCTCACCATGGTAACCAGGATCTACGTTCCTACCCTCACCGTGGTAACCAGGATCTATGTTCCTACCCTCACCATGGTAACCAGGATCTACGTTACTACCCTCACCGTGGTAACCAGGATCTACGTTCCTACCTACACCGTGGTAACCAGGATCTACGTTCCTACCCTCACCGTGGTAACCAGGATCTACGTTCCTACCCTCACCATGGTAACCAGGATCTACGTTCCTACCCTCACCATGGTAACCAGGATCTACGTTCCTACCAGAAGGCATCTCGTCTGATGCTCAGGTTACCATCCACACGAGGATGTAGGGCATCTATAGTTTAACCCCGATGAGGAATCCCCGATGCCCGTGTCTGTGGTTAAATTCTTGGATACCTGTGCGTCATCCGTGTACCACTGCAGGATGCCATGGTCCGTGTCCACCAGGACGTAGCGTCGCTGGAACTGCCCGCTGTTCTCCGTTTCTTCTACGTCCAGAAAACCACAAATCCGGTTCAGATGATCCACGCACGGCATCGCCTCTTTGAATGCCACATCCACCGCCGGGCATCACAGAAACACCTGGCACACACAGCCGGACCAATCAGATGGCTCCTCAGAGTTAAACAACCAATCAGGTGGCTCCTCAGAGTTAAACAACCAATCAGGTGGCTCCTCAGAGTCAAACAACCAATCAGGTGGCTCCTCAGAGTCAAACAACCAATCAGGTGGCTCCTCAGAGTCAAACAACCAATCAGGTGGCTCCTCAGAGTTAAAACAGAAACACTTAAAAAAAATAACAAATAATAAATAAAAATTTAAAAACCCAGAAACATTTAAAAACTCAAAGAAAAATAAAATAAAATTTAATATTTTAACGATTAATTGATGAGTTTTAAATTGTGATTTTGATACATTGTCGAAAATCAAAATAATTTGTTTGTAAAAATGAAAGAAAATTTAATCAAAAAATAAATTTAAATCCAAATTAACTCAAGACCCCACCCCCTAGTGCCCACCGCCTCATCCACTTGCTGCCCACCTCCCCACCCACCTCCTCACCACCATCACCTACCTGCTGCCCACCTGGCTCACCCACCTCCTCACCACCATCACCTACCTGCTGCCCACCTGGCTCACCCACCTCCTCACCACCATCACCTACCTGCTGCCCACCTCCTCACCCACCTCCTCACCACCATCACCTACCTGCTGCCCACCTCCTCACCCACCTCCTCACCACCATCACCTACCTGCTGCCCACCTCCTCACCCACCTCCTCACCACCATCACCTACCTGCTGCCCACCTGGCTCACCCACCTCCTCACCACCATCACCTACCTGCTGCCCACCTCCTCACCCACCTCCTCACCACCATCATCTACCTGCTGCCCACCTCCTCACCCACCTCCTCACCACCATCATCTACCTGCTGCCCACCTCCTCACCCACCTCCTCACCACCATCACCTACCTGCTGCCCACCTCCTCACGCACCTCCTCACCACCATCACCTACCTGCTGCCCACCTCCTCACCCACCTCCTCACCACCATCACCTACCTGCTGCCCACCTCCTCACCCACCTCCTCACCACCATCACCTACCTGCTGCCCACCTCCTCACCCACCTCCTCACCACCATCACCTACCTGCTGCCCACCTCCTCACCCACCTCCTCACCACCATCACCTACCTGCTGCCCACCTCCTCACCCACC
The DNA here is from genome assembly GCA_902685375.1 of Neostethus bicornis. Lineage (NCBI taxonomy): Eukaryota > Metazoa > Chordata > Actinopteri > Atheriniformes > Phallostethidae > Neostethus > Neostethus bicornis. The sequence goes on from LR738559.1 coordinate 22,230, forward strand.
TCCTCACCACCATCACCTACCTGCTGCCCACCTCCTCACCCACCTCCTCACCACCATCACCTACCTGCTGCCCACCTCCTCACGCACCTCCTCACCACCATCACCTACCTGCTGCCCACCTCCTCACCCACCTCCTCACCACCATTACCTACCTGCTGCCCACCTCCTCACCCACCTCCTCACCACCATTACCTACCTGCTGCCCACCTCCTCACCCACCTCCTCACCACCATCACCTACCTGCTGCCCACCTCCTCACCCACCTCCTCACCACCATTACCTACCTGCTGCCCACCTCCTCACCCACCTCCTCACCACCATCACCTACCTGCTGCCCACCTCCTCACCCACCTCCTCACCACCATTACCTACCTGCTGCCCACCTGGCTTACCCATCTCCCCAGCACCATCACCTACCTGCTGCCCACCTCCTCACCCACCTCCTCACCTCCATCACCTACCTGCTGCCCACCTGGCTTACCCATCTCCCCAGCACCATCACCTACCTGCTGCCCACCTCCTCACCCATCTCCCCAGCACCATCACCTACCTGCTGCCCACCTCCTCACCCATCTCCCCAGCACCATCACCTACCTGCTGCCCACCTGGCTTCACCCTCTGTCTGTAAATCTAAATTTTCTTCCTGTTTTGCTGCATTTTTTTTTTTTTAATTAAACCTGTTTTTCTTGTTGATGCGTTCAGGTGCGGCTGGGATTTCCTGAAGGTCCCTGAACTCATCGCTGATTGGTTGATGAAGAGGATTAAAATCAGCTGTAAAATAATAACCAAGCCAAACCACGCCATGCCAAACCCTGCCATGCCAAATCACGCCATGTCAAACCACGCCATGCCAAACCCCGCCATGCCGAACCACGCCATGCCGAACCACGCCATGTCGAACCACGCCATGTCGAACCACGCCATGTCGAACCACGCCATGTCAAACCACGCCATGCCAAACCACGCCATGCCATAAAACGTCATGTCAATGCCTGGTCCCCTGGACGTCCAGCCGGGGTCTCCTTCCGGTGGAGCTCCGTCCCTATGGTCCCCTGGACGTCCAGCCGGGGTCTCCTTCTGGTCGAGCTCCATCCCTCTGGTCCCCTGGACGTCCAGCCGGGGTCTCCTTCTGGTCGAGCTCCATCCCTCTGGTCCCCTGGACGTCCAGCCGGGGTCTCCTTCTGGTCGAGCTCCATCCCTCTGGTCCCCTGGACGTCCAGCCGGGGTCTCCTTCTGGTCGAGCTCCATCCCTCTGGTCCCCTGGACGTCCAGCCGGGGTCTCCTTCCGGTGGAGCTCCGTCCCTCTGGTCCCCTCGACGTCCGGTGTGTAATCTGTACTAACGAGTATTGATACTCAATTAAAAATCAAGAGAATCCTTAAAGGGACGGCGTCTGTTTAAATGTGTTATTATAGATGGGGTGGCACAGTGGCCTCACAGCGTTTGGGAAGAAGGGCCTCACATCTAGAAGGTCAGGGTTTGAGTCCCAGGTGGGGGCGAGGGTTGGAACACTGATCTTTCTGTGTGTAGTGTGCATGTTCCGTATGAATGAGTATTAATACTTGATTACAACCAGTAAAACCAAGAGAATCCTTAAAGAGACGGTGTCTTTTAAAATGATATGGAAATAAAATGTATTATTATTGATGGAGCTGCACAGTGGCCTCACAGCAAGAAGGTCAGGGTTCAAGTCCAAGAGTAGGGGCAAGACTTAAAACTCTGTCCTTTCTGTGTGTAGTCTGCATGTTCTCCCTGTGTATGTGTGGGTTTTCTCTGGTTTCCTCCAAAAACATACATGTTAATTTTGATTGGCTGCTGTAAAAATGATCCAATTAAAAACATTAAAATTCAATAAATTATTAGAATAAAATGTGTGACGGAGAAGTATGTTAATGCGGTGCAGGACATGTATGAGGGCTGTAAGACAGTGGTGAGGTGTGCTGTAGGTGAGACAGAGGAGTTCAGTGTGGGGGTGGGACTGTTGCTATGGTGATGGACAGGCTGACAGACGAGGTCAGACAGGAATCCCCATGGACAATGATGTTTGCAGATGACATTGTGATCTGTAGTGAGAGGAGGGAAGAGGTGGAGGAAAAGCTGGAGAGGTGGAGGTTTGAAGATTAGTCAGAGTAAAACAGAGTACGTGTGTGAATGAGAGGGATCCAAATGGAAAAGTGAGGTTACAGGGAGAAGAGAGAAAGAAGGTGGAAGATTTTAAGTACTTAGGCTGAAAAAGAGGTGAAGAAGCGTGTGCAGGCAGACTGGAACAGGTGGAGGAAAGTATCAGGTGTGATGTGTGACAGAAGAGAAAGAAGAAGAATTAAAGAGCTAATTTTTTAAAAATTGATTCCGAATTAAAAACCACATAAATTATTAAAGAAAATAGATTTTTTTTGTGAAAAATAATTAAAATTAAATAATAATTTTATTGTTAAATTCAAATAAACCTCAGTGTCGTCACCTAGTGGTAAAAAAGGAAACTACAAGAATAAATCATTTTTTTAATTAAACATTTTTTTAAAATATAAAACCTTTTTAAATATTCATATCATTTATATTAAATGTATTAATTATTTAAATATTTATATTACATTTTAAATTTAATATAAAGTCATTTTAAATTTTTATGAGTTTCTGACTTCTTTTTTTTATCTTCTAAGTGTAAAAATGTGGGTGTTTTTTTTTCTGTGACGTGAAGCAGGTGTTCTAAAGGGTGAAACCAGGGTCACTGAGCTGGTTTTGGAGGTCCTGAAACCAGAGAGAGGGGTGAGAGGGCTGGTTCTGGAGGTCCTGAAACCAGAGAGAGGGGTTGAGAGGACTGGTTCTGGAGGTCCTGAAACCAGAGAGAGGGGTGAGAGGGCAGTCTGGTTCTGGATGTCCTGAAACCAGAGAGAGGGATGAGAGGACTGGTTCTGGAGGTCCTGAAACCAGAGAGAGGGGGTGAGAGGGCTGGTTCTGGAGGTCCTGAAACCAGAGAGAGGGGTTGAGAGGACTGGTTCTGGAGGTCCTGAAACCAGAGAGAGGGGGTGAGAGGGCTGGTTCTGGAGGTCCTGAAACCAGAGAGAGGGGTTGAGAGGGCTGGTTCTGGAGGTCCTGAAACCAGAGAGAGGGGTTGAGAGGACTGGTTCTGGAGGTCCTGAAACCAGAGAGAGGGATGAGAGGACTGGTTCTGGAGGTCCTGAAACCAGAGAGGGCGGGTGAGAGGGCAGTCTGGTTCTGGATGTCCTGAAACCAGAGAGAGGGGGTGAGAGGGTGGGTGAGAGGGCAGTCTGGTTCTGGAGGTCCTGAAACCAGAGGGCGGGTGAGAGAGGGAGGAATCTCCAGTTTTGGTTCTTAAACCAAACATTCCCGCTGGTTTTTAAACCGGATTTTTTTAAACTGCTGTTTGTGTAAAATAATTATTTAATTCTAATCATTTGTTAACGAAGCAGAAAAATATGAAAATTAAACTCAAATAAATCTAAAACATTTTCTTCCCAAACTTTGCTTTTTAAGACGAGTTTTTACTTCAGAAAAGTACGAAATCTAAACAAACGAGTATTAATACTTGATTACAAACCAAGAGAATCCTTAAAGAGACGGGGTCTGTTGAAATGTGTTATTATAGATGGGGTGGCACAGTGACCTCACAGGGTTCAAGAAGAAGGTCCTCACAGCTAGAAGGTCAGGGAATGAGTCCCAAGTGGGGACTAGGCGTGGAATACTGACCTTTCTGTGTGTAGTCTGCATGTTCTACCTGTGTATATGAGGGTTTTCTTTGGTTTCCTCCAAAAACATACATGTTAGGTTGATTGGCTGCTAAGAATGAATGTGTTTGCTGGCATCCTTGATGCCAGCCCAGCGTGCCGTGGGTCTGACTCTCTCATACTAGAAAACTTCAAATCTCTGCTTCAACTTCTTCTTTTTTATTTGGTTTATTTTGGTAAAAAGAAAAAAAAACATATAAAACTGTTTATTTTTTACCAAATAAAATAAAATCTGAATCTTAAATCTGCCCGCTTGCCCTGCCCGTCTCACCCGCCCTACTCACTCTCAGCAAATCAGTTTCATTCCACCCTAAAAGGAACAGGACCCCACCCGAACTCGTTCTACTGGAGGCCAGCATCACTCGCTGCTGACCTGGGGTCGCCAAGCTGGTCCTGAAGGTGTGGTGGAGGCCCTGAAACCTGTTCCTCACACTGAGTGCCCTTCAGGGTGTGCCCCGCCTCTGAGACTGTCTGAAAGGTGGGCAGGGTCTGAAGGTATAAAAGGTCAGGGGTCTTAACCCCGACCAGCAGAGACAGACATCCTCACAGCTGGACGTTGGCACGGTCGTTTGAAGCAGTCTGAATCAACATGGAGATTTCATTCAGAGGAAAACGGGCACTGGTCACCGGAGCTGGGAAAGGTACGTGGGCACCTGCTGGGGGCTTGTTTCCTGTAGAGCGGCTGGTGGTGGGGATGCTGGAGAGGGGCGGTGTGGGAGGCAGAGGGTCATGCCCACTCCTCACCCGCTTCAACAGCATCTAGGATCATGTAAACATTTCAGTCAGTCACCTTCTTACCCGTCTATGCCTTACGGGGGGTGCTGAAGCCCATCCTGGCTGAGGCGAGGGGCAGGGTACACCCCGAACAGTTCACCAGTCAGGAAGGATCCTGAGGTGTCCCCTGTCCAGCTGTCTGGGGTCTGCTTCTGGGTCTCCTCCTGGGGTTTGATCTCAGGGAACTTGTTTTTTTTATTTTTCTATTTTGATTTTTTAGTTCTCTAATAAAGTGTAATACCACTCCTCTACATTAGGAGGCAGTGGCGCTCTCATTGGCAGAGTACGCTCTGGGAGCATGCGCGAGATCTTATGGTTAATAAAGCTATTTTTTGTTGTAAATTGATCCATATTTTTCTTTTTTTATTGTCTTTTCGTTAATAAGGATACAGTGTTATGTATTGTGTTATTCTGACAGGAAAAGTAATCATCAATTTTTCCTAACTGCGCATGCTCCATATTCAAAGATAGTTTTTTTTTTTTATACTGCATGTACATCTATCATAAATACATTTTACTTACTGCCCAGAGTGTATTTTTATAGCTATTGTTGAAAATATTAATTAATTAGTATTCATTTTAATTTATTCTTGAATGCGGGGCATGCGCAGTCAGGGAAAAACTCGACGTTCGATTACTTTTTCTTTCACAATGTTGACGTCACATCCGCAGATTTTCTACTCGTTCCCACAGAATTGAACTGGAATCAAGGCATGGAACACTGTGGTCTTTCTGTGTGTAGTTTGCATGTTCTCCCTGTGTATACATATATGTGTGTGTGTGTGTAGTTTTTTTCTGGTTTCCTCAAAAACACATGTTAGGTTGTTTGGCTCTGGTCCAAAACTCTGAAAAAAAAATTATCGTCTCATTTTCAATGTTTTTTTTTGTGTTTAAACTAAATTATTCAGATAAAAGTTGTAATTTAAGATAAAAAAAAATGTGTCTTTTTCACTCTTTTTACTGAAAAGCAAGTTTTAAAAAGTATAATATTTGACTTTTTTGAGTTATTTTGTTGGTTTATTTTCACCGTAAGATACTTTTAATCTGAAAGGATTTTTTTAACCTTGAAAATGAAACAAGCTTTTTTCTTCCAAAAATAACAAAACGTTGCAGAAAAGATCAAATTTAAAGATAAACGAGTAAAATTTTGCTTAAAAACAGAGTTTTTTTTTTTCATTTTTAACTTAAAAACCTTGGTTTAAATGAAAATAAAACTTGACACTTCCGGGTTTTTTTGTTTTTTAAAATAACATTTCTAATGTTGGAGCCTGACGTGGCTTCACAGCAAGAGGGTCAGGGGTCAATGGCTGGTTGGACGGAGGCTTGAAACACTGGTCTTTCTGTGTGGAGTTTGCATGTTCTGCGGGTACTCCGCTTTCCTCCAACCCTCCAAAAACATGCATGTTAGGTTGATTGGCCGGTGCCAAACTGCCCCTAAGAGTGACTGTATGTGCCCCACGACAGACTGGCGACCTGTTCGGGGTGTGCCCTGCCCGTCGTCTAGAATCACCCGTGATGGGCTCCTGCACCCCTGCCACCACATAAAGGATAGACGGTTAAAAAGATGTGACTGGCATTTTAAAACAGATTTAACCAACCACTTTCATGACCTGTGTTTCCAGGAATCGGGCGTGGCGCTGCTTTGGCGTTGGCACGATGTGGGGCAGAGGTGATCGCTTTGACTCGGACGCAGGCGGACCTGGACACCCTGGTACAGGAGGTATGGCTGCTCTCTTTTTTCTTATTACTTGTTACCATGGTGATTCAGCCTAGTACACAGATACCATCTGAGATCTAACATGTCTGTCCTGCCAGTGTGAGTCCATCATACCCATCTGTGTGGACCTGGGTGACTGGGCAGCCGTCGAAGCCGCCCTGAAGGACATCGGAGACATCGACCTGCTGGTGAACAACGCCGCCCTCGCCGTCCTGCATCCGTTCCTGGAGGTCACCCCGGAACAGTTTGACCGGTATGCCCAAAAACAGACGTCAGATTTTACCCAAGTAGGGGGTTAAGTATCTCAGGGTCTTGTTCAGAGGGGGGAAGAAGACCCTCTGGATGGGGTTGTTCGGGCATCTGGTTAGGATGCCTCCTTCGCTGCTGAGGTGTTCTGTCCCACCAAGAGGAGACCCAGAGGCAGACCCCAGACCTGCTGGAGAGACTATGTCTCACAGCTGGACAGGGAACACCTCAGGATCCTTCTGGGTGAGCTGGAGGATGTGTCCAGCGTGAGGGAAGCCTGGCTTTCCCGTCTGAGGCGGGTACAGCTGAAGAACACTGAACAGTAAAACCAGACACAGGTGCAAATATTAAGGTAGAACCAATTAGAACCAAGTTTGAAGAATCAGGGCAAAGTGAAGAAGAAGAGGGACGGAAAGGGGCAAGGCGAGGGATCCTATTGGGTGAGACGTTAGGATCCAAACTAACCAGATCTTCTTTGTTTTACAGGTTGTTCAGCGTGAACGTCAGAGCGGTGATTCAGCTCTCACAGGTAAACCAAAAAATTCCTGATTCTTCTTCTTCTCCTTCCATCATGTCCCTGTCTCTTGACCAATCAGCATGGCCGCTCTCACCGCACTGTCTGTAGACCAATCAGCATGGCCGCTCTCACCACGCTGTCTCTAGACCAATCAGCATGGCCGCTCTCACCACACTGTCTCTAGACCAATCAGCATGGCCGCTCTCACCACGCTGTCTCTAGACCAATCAGCATGGCCGCTCTCACCACGCTGTCTCTAGTGTGGGTGGTGACCAAAAAATAAGATCCCGGATACAAGCAGCTCTTAGAGATCGAGGGAGGAGTTCTGCCATCCGGATGGAGCTCGGAGTAGAGCCGCTGCTCCTCCGGGTTGAGAGAAGCCAGATGAGGTGGTTCAGCATCTTGGTCAGGATGCCTCCCTCTCTGGTGAGGTGTTCCGTCCCACCAGGAGGAGACCCAGAGTCAGACCCTGGACCTGCTGGAGAGACTATGTCTCACAGCTGGACAGGGACACCTCAGGATCCTCTTGGGTGAGATGGTGGATGCAGCCGGGGTGAGAGAAGCCTGAGGGTGTTTCCCCCGGCAACCAGCCCCGGATAAACGGAAGAAGACAGATCAGAACGGTTTCATTTTTGTTGTTCTCATGTGTATTTGTGTTTTTTTCAGATCGTAGCTCGGAGTCTGAAGGCCCGTGGATTGGAGGGTTCCATCGTTAACGTGTCCAGCCAGTCGTCTGAACGCGCCTTGTTAGACCACACCGTTTACTGTAAGTACCAGGATGTTAAAACCCACACCTACAGATTAATGCCCAGTTCTTCACCCCTAAAGCTCTCTGTTTCTGTCCAGGTGCCACCAAAGCAGCCATGGACATGCTCACCAAGATGATGGCGCTGGAACTCGGACCCTTCCAGGTACATTCACTGTAACTACATCTCCCAGAATGCTCTGCTCTCACTTAGGATGCAGAAACCAGCAAACAGTGGTTCTTTTAAACAGCCTCAGATTGAGGTAGCCGTTAGGAGCTACGCACTGGGACCGGGGTCACATCATGACCCCAGTAACATCATCTGGGGTCATGATGGAGACCCTCACCATGATGGTCACCACCCACACTGGTTACCATGGTGAGGGTAGGAACGTAGATCCTGGTTACCATGGTGAGGGTAGGAACGTAGATCCTGGTTACCATGGTGAGGGTAGGAACGTAGATCCTGGTTACCACGGTGAGGGTAGGAACGTAGATCCTGGTTACCATGGTGAGGGTAAGAACGTAGATCCTGGTTACCATGGTGAGGGTAGGAATGTAAATCCTGGTTACCATGGTGAGGGTAGGAACGTAGATCCTGGTTACCACGGTGAGGGTAGGAACGTTGATCCTGGTTACCACGGTGAGGGTAGGAATGTAGATCCTGGTTACCATGGTGAGGGTAGGAATGTAGATCCTGGTTACCATGGTGAGGGTAGGAATGTAGATCCTGGTTACCATGGTGAGGGTAGGAATGTAGATCCTGGTTACCATGGTGAGGGTAGGAACGTAGATCCTGGTTACCACGGTGAGGGTAGGAACGTAGATCCTGGTTACCATGGTGAGGGTAGGAACGTAGATCCTGGTTACCATGGAGATCATCTCCCTCCAGGTGTTGAAGGACCTGATCTTGTTGTGGTTCCAGGGAGAACCACCATTTTAATTTCCTGCTGTCCAACCTGTTCATCTTTCTTTGTTTTTGAAGCTTTTAACTGCTTTTTAAAGTTTTAAATGCTGTGTTGTTTTAGATCCGTGTGAACAGCGTGAACCCCACCGTGGTGATGACGGACATGGGCCGAATCGGCTGGGCCGACCCAGTGAGAGCCAAGAACATGTTGGACCGGATTCCTCAGGGACGCTTCGCAGGTGAGACACAGTGGATCGTGGTCCTAGTTAGCGGTTAAACCAGGCATGGGCAAACTACGGCCCGCGGGCCACATGCGGCCCGGTAAACGTTATAATCCGGTCCGCTGAATTTTAAAAAATTAAATAAATAAACTTTGTTAGTGTTTTTTTTCTACTGCGCTTCTGATGGGGAGAACATGCAAACTACACACAGAAAGGAGAGTGAATCAAGCCTTGAACTGTCCGGCACGAGTACCCCAACCTTTTAACTGTGATTCAAAACCCAGAAGATTTTCACAATAAGTTATATACTTTTAATCTGAAAGGATTCTTCAATCTTGAAATTGAAACAAGCTTTTTTTTCAAAAGATAACAAAATGTTGCAGAAAAAATTGATTTTATCAGAAAAATTATTTAAAATAATAAAATTAATACACTTAATTTAAAACAGTTTGAATTTTGAGAAAAAAATCCTGAATCACTTCATTAAAAAAATTAGAAAAAATAAAAACATTAAAAAACAATTTAAAAAAAAACTAAATTTACATTCAGGCGGCACGGTGGCAGCACAGCAAGAAGGTCAGGGTTTGAGTCCTGGGTGAGGACGAGGATTGGAACACTGATCTTTCTTTCTATGTGTAGTTTGCATGTTCTGTACAAACGAGTATTAATACTCGATTACAACCAATGAAACCAAGAAAATCCTTAAAGAGACAGCGTCTTTTAAAATGCTATCAAAATAAAATGTATTATTATAGATGGGGCTGCACAGTGGCCTAACAGCAAGAAGGTCAGGGTTGAGTCTGGGTGGGGGTGAGGTTTGGAACACTAGTCTTTCAGTGTGGAGTTTGCATGTTCTACCTGTGTATGTGGGTTTTCTTTGGTTTCATCTAAAAACATTCATGTTAGCTTTGATTGGCTGCTTTGAAACTACCTGTAGGAATGTGTGTGTGTGTGTGTGTGTGTGTGTGTGTGTGTGTGTGTGTGTGTGTGTGTGTGTGTGTGTGTGTGTGTGTGTGTGTGTGTGGCCCTGTTTGGGGTGTATCCTGCCTCCTAGACTCGTTTCATTTCATCTCATTTAGTTTTTTTTAAGTGTTTCCTGTGTAAATCAAGTGGATTTTCAGAATAAGGTGTGATTTTCAGATCGTTAACCTTTCTCTCTCTCCGTAGACGTGGAGGACGTGGTGGACACCATTTTATTCCTGCTCAGTGATAAAAGTAGGATGACTAACGGAGTGGCACTGCCCGTGGATGGTGGGTTCCTGGCATGGTGAAATTCACCAATCATGTCTCATTAAAATCAATTTAAAAAATAAACTCAATCACTTCCTGATTTTTTTGTCCTGTTTTTATTTTGTTTTATAAACCGTTTATTTTTAACGAGGTTGCGAGAGGGGTTGTCGGAGTCTAGCCTGGCTGATTGCAGGCGAGAGGAGAGGCAGGGTACACCCTGAAGAGGTCGCCAGGGAAAGAAATGAACTCTGACATAGTCAGCCAATCACATAGAAGCGTCTTAGTTCTCATTAACTCTGCTTGAAAATGCTCCTCGCACTGTGCCAATGGGGTGACACGGTGGCACAGCGGGTACCACAGTGGCCACACAGCAAGAAGGTCGTGGGTTCAAGTCCCAGGTGGGTACGTGGCTTGGAACACTGGCTTTCTGTGTGAAGTTTACGTGTTCTCCCCGTGTCTGAGTGGGTTTTCTCCAGGTACCCCTGGTACTCCGGTTTCCTCCAAAAACATCCATGTTAGGCTGATTGGCCGGTTGTGTGTGTGGCCCCGCGACGGACTGGCGACTTGTTCGGGGTGTACCCTTCCCCTTGCCTTGAATCAACCCGGATGGGCTCTGGCATCCTCCGTAACCCTGTAAGGGATAGACGGTTACTGTGACCGTGCCAATGTAACCCAGGTTAGACCGGGTTCTACCCATGCGTCTCTGTCATGTGTGACGCCTCTGATCGTCTTGGTCATGACACCGTGTTCCACCAATGGTTGGGTAGTGTGGTAGAAAAATGAAGATTTGACGTGGATTCTCACACACAGAGTGTGAGAATCTTGTGCCAGCCTGTTCACACCAACTCCAAACCCGCTCAAGGACAAACAAAGATCCATTTTATAAACTCCATCCAAACAAGGCAGCTTCTGTCCAGGAAGTAGCAGGTGTAAGATAAGGACATGTTTAGTTTGTTCAGATTAATAATAAATATTAATAAATCATTAGCCCATCAAACATCAAAGTCAGCCCAACCAAAGTTACAGTCCTAATTATTGCAGACGCTGCGCTCATTTGTCTGCCGATCTCCCGCTCAATCCTTCCTTTAGTGGTTTGACTGTTAAAGATAAAAACAAGCTGCAAGGGATTGTTAACGTCTGGAGTTCTACTGAGAGACCTCCTCTGGAGTTCTACTGAGAGACCTCCTCTGGAGTTCTACTGAGAGACCTCCTCTGGAGTTCTACTGAGACCTCCTCTGGAGTTCTACTGAGACCTCCTCTGGAGTTCTACTGAGAGACCTCCTCTGGAGTTCTACTGAGAGACCTCCTCTGGAGTTCTACAGAGACCTCCTCTGGAGTTCTACAGAGACCTCCTCTGGAGTTCTACAGAGACCTCCTCTGGAGTTCTACTGAGACCTCCTCTGGAGTTCTACTGAGACCTCCTCTGGAGTTCTACAGAGACCTCCTCTGGAGTTCTACAGAGACCTCCTCTGGAGTTCTACCGAGAGACCTCCTCTGGAGTTCTACCGAGAGACCTCCTCTGGAGTTCTACTGAGACCTCCTCTGGAGTTCTACTGAGACCTCCTCTGGAGTTCTACTGAGAGACCTCCTCTGGAGTTCTACTGAGAGACCTCCTCTGGAGTTCTACTGAGAGACCTCCTCTGGAGTTCTACTGAGACCTCCTCTGGAGTTCTACCGAGAGACCTCCTCTGGAGTTCTACTGAGACCTCCTCTGGAGTTCTACCGAGACCTCCTCTGGAGTTCTACCGAGAGACCTCCTCTGGAGTTCTACCGAGAGACCTCCTCTGGAGTTCTACTGAGACCTCCTCTGGAGTTCTACTGAGAGACCTCCTCTGGAGTTCTACTGAGACCTCCTCTGGAGTTCTACTGAGACCTCCCCTGCAGTTCTACTGAGACCTCCTCTGGAGTTCTACTGAGACCTCCTCTGGAGTTCTACCGAGAGACCTCCTCTGGAGTTCTACTGAGACCTCCCCTGCAGTTCTACTGAGACCTCCTCTGGAGTTCTACTGAGACCTCCTCTGGATTCCACAGAGACCACCTCTGGAGTTCTACTGAGAGACCTCCTCTGGAGTTCTACTGAGAGACCTCCTCTGGAGTTCTACTGAGAGACCTCCTCTGGAGTTCTACTGAGAGACCTCCTCTGGAGTTCTACTGAGAGACCTCCTCTGGAGTTCTACTGAGAGACCTCCTCTGGAGTTCTACTGAGACCTCCTCTGGAGTTCTACTGAGAGACCTCCTCTGGAGTTCTACTGAGAGACCTCCTCTGGAGTTCTACTGAGAGACCTCCTCTGGAGTTCTACTGAGAGACCTCCTCTGGAGTTCTACTGAGAGACCTCCTCTGGAGTTCTACTGAGACCTCCTCTGGAGTTCTACTGAGACCTCCTCTGGAGTTCTACTGAGAGACCTCCTCTGGAGTTCTACTGAGAGACCTCCTCTGGAGTTCTACAGAGACCTCCTCTGGAGTTCTACAGAGACCTCCTCTGGAGTTCTACAGAGACCTCCTCTGGAGTTCTACCGAGAGACCTCCTCTGGAGTTCTACCGAGAGACCTCCTCTGGAGTTCTACTGAGACCTCCTCTGGAGTTCTACTGAGACCTCCTCTGGAGTTCTACTGAGAGACCTCCTCTGGAGTTCTACTGAGAGACCTCCTCTGGAGTTCTACTGAGACCTCCCCTGCAGTTCTACTGAGACCTCCTCTGGAGTTCTACCGAGAGACCTCCTCTGGAGTTCTACCGAGAGACCTCCTCTGGAGTTCTACTGAGACCTCCTCTGGAGTTCTACAGAGACCTCCTCTGGAGTTCTACAGAGACCTCCTCTGGAGTTCTACCGAGAGACCTCCTCTGGAGTTCTACCGAGAGACCTCCTCTGGAGTTCTACTGAGACCTCCTCTGGAGTTCTACTGAGAGACCTCCTCTGGAGTTCTACTGAGAGACCTCCTCTGGAGTTCTACTGAGAGACCTCCTCTGGAGTTCTACTGAGACCTCCTCTGGAGTTCTACTGAGACCTCCTCTGGAGTTCTACTGAGAGACCTCCTCTGGAGTTCTACTGAGAGACCTCCTCTGGAGTTCTACTGAGACCTCCTCTGGAGTTCTACTGAGAGACCTCCTCTGGAGTTCTACTGAGACCTCCTCTGGAGTTCTACTGAGAGACCTCCTCTGGAGTTCTACTGAGAGACCTCCTCTGGAGTTCTACTGAGAGACCTCCTCTGGAGTTCTACTGAGACCTCCTCTGGAGTTCTACTGAGAGACCTCCTCTGGAGTTCTACCGAGACCTCCTCTGGAGTTCTACCGAGACCTCCTCTGGAGTTCTACCGAGACCTCCTCTGGAGTTCTACCGAGAGACCTCCTCTGGAGTTCTACTGAGACCTCCTCTGGAGTTCTACCGAGACCTCCTCTGGAGTTCTACCGAGAGACCTCCTCTGGAGTTCTACCGAGAGACCTCCTCTGGAGTTCTACTGAGACCTCCTCTGGAGTTCTACTGAGAGACCTCCTCTGGAGTTCTACTGAGACCTCCTCTGGAGTTCTACTGAGACCTCCCCTGCAGTTCTACTGAGACCTCCTCTGGAGTTCTACTGAGACCTCTTCTGGAGTTCTACCGAGAGACCTCCTCTGGAGTTCTACTGAGACCTCCCCTGCAGTTCTACTGAGACCTCCTCTGGAGTTCTACTGAGACCTCCTCTGGATTCCACAGAGACCACCTCTGGAGTTCTACTGAGAGACCTCCTCTGGAGTTCTACTGAGAGACCTCCTCTGGAGTTCTACTGAGAGACCTCCTCTGGAGTTCTACTGAGAGACCTCCTCTGGAGTTCTACTGAGAGACCTCCTCTGGAGTTCTACTGAGAGACCTCCTCTGGAGTTCTACTGAGACCTCCTCTGGAGTTCTACTGAGAGACCTCCTCTGGAGTTCTACTGAGAGACCTCCTCTGGAGTTCTACTGAGACCTCCTCTGGAGTTCTACTGAGAGACCTCCTCTGGAGTTCTACTGAGAGACCTCCTCTGGAGTTCTACTGAGACCTCCTCTGGAGTTCTACTGAGAGACCTCCTCTGGAGTTCTACTGAGACCTCCTCTGGAGTTCTACTGAGACCTCCTCTGGAGTTCTACTGAGAGACCTCCTCTGGAGTTCTACTGAGACCTCCTCTGGAGTTCTACTGAGACCTCCTCTGGAGTTCTACTGAGACCTCCTCTGGAGTTCTACTGAGAGACCTCCTCTGGAGTTCTACTGAGAGACCTCCTCTGGAGTTCTACTGAGAGACCTCCTCTGGAGTTCTACTGAGAGACCTCCTCTGGATTCCACAGAGACCTCCAGTCCACTTCTAAAGAGCACATAGTGGGTCAGCCTCGGCACCCTTTATTTTAATACCTTCAGGATGTGGGTTTTATGTCCCCCCTGCCAGATCGACGAACCCTTTTTCATATTCTTTTGTGCTCTTTGTAATTAAATTCTTAAATTCTAAAGTTAGTCTTGGTTTACATGGGGAGGGGGGGGGGGGTAACTGGGTGTTTGTAAGGGGTTTCTTAACTGGACTGGTCTGACCCAAGCTGTGTGTTTTTATTATTATTATTTATCTGATTTTGATCGTCTTTTGTTTTTGTTTTGGTTTTAATGGGATGTTGTGTGGTGCAGTAAATCGTCAAAGAAAGCTGTAAAACAAACTTCCTCTGATAAAGTTTTCTGATTCTTCCTCCTCCTTGGATCTCAGAATGTCAACAAGACCCTGAGATACTTAAACTCCTCCTCCATCTTCTCATGGTGGAGGGTTTACCTGTCCTAGTGATCCTAGGAGCTGTCTTCTCCTATACATGGCTGCTCAGGTTGGGTACCAGGCTGGCTGCTCAGGTTGGGTACCAGGCTGTACCCGCCTCTCTCTATAAACTGGTTAAAACTGGTCGTGTATCGGGGTGTCCCCTCTCCCTTTCTAGGTCTGTTTGTAGACGTACCGGTCGAACCGTTCTGGTGTGACCTCCTGCTCATCGGCTCACCTCGTCCACACGTTCCTCCATCTTTACAGATCGATCAGTTTGCGTAGAAGCTGGCGTTCGCTCAGATGTTGGCATAAACCTAAGTTTTAAATGATGCCCTTGATCATGTAGCCATCCAATCACAAACCACAGATAGATGGATGTCCTCTCTGACCCGTCGTCCCGGCGATGCAGCCATGTGATCTCCCTCTGATCCTGCTCTCTGCTGGATGCCAGCGTTCTAATTGTTTTTCCAGACGGTTCTGCCAGGGAAGATGGCAGCCTCTGTGTGGGTTCATTCTGCCAGGCCATGCAGGAGATCCACCCTGCCTCTGGCACCGGCTGCCATTTCAGACGGCTGCTCATTGTCAGAACGGGGACCCCTCTCCGCTCAGCGGGCCGCTGAACGCCAGGCAGGGACCAGAGCCAGCGGCCCCTCCAAAACGGGCTTCATGGGTTAGGATGAGCCAGGCGGGTTGCCAGGAGACCCCACTGTTCAGAGACACAGACAGCCTGGCAGGGTGGGTAGCAACAAGGCCGGGATTGTTCCAGAGCGTCAAACACCGACTCATAAAGACTCTGGAAACAAATCAATCTCAATTTTTCATCTCAAGATTCTTTATTTTCACTGTTTTCAGTGAAATTTAGACAAGATTAAGGCTAAAAAACACACATTTAAATATAAGAATAAAAACAGGAGTTTATCTCAGGATCATCATCGTGAGTGGATGGAGCGGGAGAGCGACAGGCGGATCGGTGTGGCATCAGCAATAACTAGGACCCTGCATCGGTCTGTCGTGGTTAAAGAGAGAGCTGAACTGAAAAACAAAGCTCTGGATTTAAAAGATACTTATCAGCTCATTCTGTCCGTTACTCAGGATGAGTAACGGTAACACTTCAAAATAAAACACTTCAAAATAAAACACTTCAAATAAAACACTTCAAATAAAACACTTCAAAATAAAACACTTCAAAACAATACACTTCAAAATAAAACACTTCAAAATAAAACACTTCAAAATAATACACTTCAAAATAAAACACTTCAAAATAATACACTTCAAAATAAAACACTTCAAAATAAAACACTTCAAAATAAAACACTTCAAAATAATACACTTCAAAATAATACACTTCAAAATAATACACTTCAAAATAAAACACTTCAAAATAAAACACTTCAAAATAAAACACTTCAAAATAATACACTTCAAAATAATACACTTCAAAATAAAACACTTCAAAATAATACACTTCAAAATAATACACTTCAAAATAAAAACACTTCAAAATAATACGCTTCAAAATAAGACACTTCAAAATAAAACACTTCAAAATAAAACACTTCAAAATAAAACACTTCAAAATAATACACTTCAAAATAATACGCTTCAAAATAAGACACTTCAAAATAAAACACTTCAAAATAAAACACTTCAAAATAAAACACTTCAAAATAAAACACTTCAAAATAATACACTTCAAAATAAAACACTTCAAAATAAAACACTTCAAAATAATACACTTCAAAATAAAACACTTCAAAATAAAACACTTCAAATAAAACACTTCAAATAAAACACTTCAAAATAAAACACTTCAAAATAAAACACTTCAAAATAAAACACTTCAAAATAAAACACTTCAAAATAAAACACTTCAAAATAATACACTTCAAAATAAAACACTTCAAAATAAAACACTTCAAATAAAACACTTCAAAATAAAACACTTCAAAATAAAACACTTCAAAATAAAACACTTCAAAATAAAACACTTCAAAATAAAACACTTCAAAATAAAACACTTCAAAATAATACACTTCAAAATAAAACACTTCAAAATAAAACACTTCAAATAAAACACTTCAAAATAAAACACTTCAAATAAAACACTTCAAATAAAACACTTCAAAATAATACACTTCAAAATAAAACACTTCAAAATAAAACACTTCAAATAAAACACTTCAAAATAAAACACTTCAAATAAAACACTTCAAAATAAAACACTTCAAAATAAAACACTTCAAAATAAAACACTTCAAAATAATACGCTTCAAAATAAAACACTTCAAAATAAAACGCTTCAAAATAAAACACTTCAAAATAAAACACTTCAAAATAATACACTTCAAAATAAAACACTTCAAAATAATACACTTCAAAATAAAACACTTCAAAATAATACACTTCAAAATAAAACACTTCAAAATAATACACTTCAAAATAAAACACTTCAAAATAATACACTTCAAAATAAAACACTTCAAAATAAAACACTTCAAAATAATACACTTCAAAATAAAACACTTCAAAATAAAACACTTCAAAATAAAACACTTCAAAATAAAACACTTCAAAATAAAACACTTCAAAATAATACACTTCAAAATAAAACACTTCAAAATAAAACACTTCAAAATAATACACTTCAAAATAATACACTTCAAAATAAAACACTTCAAAATAATACACTTCAAAATAAAACACTTCAAAATAAAACACTTCAAAATAAAACACTTCAAAATAAAACACTTCAAAATAAAACACTTCAAAACAATACACTTCAAAATAAAACACTTCAAAATAAAACACTTCAAAATAAAACACTTCAAAATAAAACACTTCAAAATAATACACTTCAAAATAAAACACTTCAAAATAAAACACTTCAAAATAATACACTTCAAAATAAAACACTTCAAAATAATACACTTCAAAATAAAACACTTCAAAATAAAACACTTCAAAATAATACACTTCAAAATAAAACACTTCAAAATAATACACTTCAAAATAAAACACTTTAAAATAAAACACTTCAAAATAAAACACTTCAAAATAAAACACTTCAAAATAAAACACTTCAAAATAAAACACTTCAAAATAAAACACTTCAAAATAATACACTTCAAAATAATACACTTCAAAATAATACACTTCAAAATAAAACACTTCAAAATAATACACTTCAAAATAATACACTTCAAAATAAAACACTTCAAAATAAAACACTTCAAAATAAAACACTTCAAAATAATACACTTCAAAATAAAACACTTCAAAATAAAACACTTCAAAATAAAACACTTCAAAATAAAACACTTCAAAATAATACACTTCAAAATAAAACACTTCAAAATAAAACACTTCAAAATAATACGCTTCAAAATAAAACACTTCAAAATAAAACACTTCAAAATAAAACACTTCAAAATAAAACACTTCAAAATAATACACTTCAAAATAAAACACTTCAAAATAATACACTTCAAAATAAAACACTTCAAAATAAAACACTTCAAAATAATACACTTCAAAATAAAACACTTCAAAATAATACACTTCAAAATAATACACTTCAAAATAAAACACTTCAAAATAAAACACTTCAAAATAATACACTTCAAAATAAAACACTTAAAAATAAAACACTTCAAAATAATACACTTCAAAATAATACACTTCAAAATAAAACACTTCAAAATAAAACACTTCAAAATAATAAACTTCAAAATAAAACACTTCAAAATAAAACACTTCAAAATAATACACTTCAAAATAATACACTTCAAAATAAAACACTTCAAAATAATACACTTCAAAATAATAAACTTCAAAATAAAACACTTCAAAATAAAACACTTCAAAATAATACGCTTCAAAATAAAACACTTCAAAATAAAACACTTCAAAATAAAACACTTCAAAATAATACACTTCAAAATAAAACACTTCAAAATAAAACACTTCAAAATAAAACACTTCAAAATAAAATACTTCAAAATAAAACACTTCAAAATAAAACACTTCAAAATAAAACACTTCAAAATAAAACACTTCAAAATAAAACACTTCAAAATAATACGCTTCAAAATAAAACACTTCAAAATAAAACACTTCAAAATAAAACACTTCAAAATAATACACTTCAAAATAAAACACTTCAAAATAAAACACTTCAAAATAAAACACTTCAAAATAATACACTTCAAAATAAAACACTTCAAAATAAAACACTTCAAAATAATACACTTCAAAATAAAACGCTTCAAAATAATACACTTCAAAATAAAACACTTCAAAATAAAACACTTCAAAATAAAACACTTCAAAATAATACACTTCAAAATAAAACACTTCAAAATAAAATACTTCAAAATAAAACACTTCAAAATAAAACACTTCAAAATAAAACACTTCAAAATAAAACACTTCAAAATAAAACACTTCAAAATAATACACTTCAAAATAAAACACTTTAAAATAAAACACTTCAAAATAAAACACTTCAAAATAATACACTTCAAAATAAAACACTTCAAAATAATACACTTCAAAATAATACGCTTCAAAATAAAACACTTCAAAATAATACGCTTCAAAATAAAACACTTCAAAATAAAACACTTCAAAATAAAACACTTCAAAATAATACACTTCAAAATAAAACACTTCAAAATAAAACACTTCAAAATAATACACTTCAAAATAAAACGCTTCAAAATAAAACACTTCAAAATAAAACACTTCAAAATAATACACTTCAAAATACAGTGCCTTGCGAAAGTATTCAACCCCCTAGAACTTTGCGACCTTTTGCCACATTTCAGGCTTCAAACATAAAGATAAACAACTGGATTTTTTTGTGAAGAATCAACAACAAGTTGGACACAATCATGAAGTGGAACGAAATGTATTGGTTATTCCAAAACTTTTTATCAAAGAATAAACGGAGAAATATGGCGTGCAAAAGTATTCAACCCCCTTAAGTGGTGAGGGTAGGAGAGACTGACATTTTTGCCCATTCCGCCTTGCAAAACAGCTGGAGCTCAGTGAGGTTGGATGGAGAGCGTTTGTGAACAGCAGTTTTCAGTTCTTTCCACAGATTCTCTATTGGATTCAGGTCTGGACTTTGACTTGGCCATTCTAACACCTGGGTATGTTTATTTGTGAACCATTCCATTGTAGATTTTGTTTTATGTTTAGGATCGTTGTCTTGCTGGAAGACAAATCTCCATCCCAGTCTCAAGTCTTTTGCAGACTCCATCGGGTTTTCTTCCAGAATGGTCCTGTATGTGGCTCCATTCATCTTCCCATCAATTGTAACCATCTTCCCTGCCCCTGCTGAAGAAAAGCAGACCCAAACCACAATGCTGCCACCACCATGTTTTACAGTGGGGATGGTGTCTTCAGGGTGATGAGCTGTGTTGCTTTTACACCAACATAATGCTTTACATTGTTGCCAAAAAGTTCAATTTTGTTTTCCTCTGACCTGGGGCCCGTTTCAAGAAGGAAGTTCAAGAAACTTTGAGTTTAAATCTAAACCTTGAGTTGGTCAACTCTGAGATTGAAAACCCTGATTTTCGGTTTCAGATCAGCTGAAAACAGTTGGATTAATCAACTTCAAGTTGATTGACTCAGAGTTTAGAAAAAAGCCCTGATCAATGGAGTGCAGACAATAGGAGTCACCATGGAAACAGGAGCAAACAAAGAGGTTCTAACAGACAGAACTGGATGTCCTCCTGCAGACATACAGACAGGATGAGCACAGTTTTATTAAAAACATGTCTGGAGGCATCTTCCTCCAAAGAGAGAGATAAAACCTGGGTGGAAAGAGCTCCTAGAGGAAAAACACACATTTACATTTAATCATAGTGTTCGGTGTAACTAATTACTGAATAATGGCAGCACGGAGGGCAGGCAGTAGCTCAGCGGTAGAACGTTCGCCCATGGACCAGAAGTTCGAAGGATTGAATCCCACTGAGCTCACGGCAGCACCCAAATTTTACCATTGAGGGATGAATAAAGTGTGTGTGTGTATTTATTTTATCGTAGTCATATTCCAGTAAAATAGGAAATCCTTCTTAATTTTTCAATCATTTAAGGAATTACTTCAGTAATTAAATAAAAGACCAATATTTGTATGAATTAAAAGTTCTTTTTAAACTTCTCGTTGTGGATGAAGTGGGATTTTTACAGTAATGATGATCCTATTATAAAATATGTTTTATGCAGAGCCATAAATACATAAATGTAAATGTGTTTTTAAACTTTACCAACACTGATGTAGTTCTATAAATAATCCTGTCGGCATTAAAAGAACATGAAAAATAAAACCATAATTCAAACAGGTAAGACATGATGATGTCATAGATCACAGGTAGACCACCTGACTTTATTAAATAATTAAGTCTATCAGTGCAGCTGCTGCAAACTGTGACCGTACTAACGTGATCAGCATCTCCAACTTTATAAAGAAAAAAAAAAGTAACGCAACACACGATACAAGAGTGTGTGACGTGTCTGATGTACGGATGGATAAGATTATTAATGTATGTTATGGAGTCTCAAGAAAAACGATACCGCTCAAATAAACATGAATGAGGAGATGACAGAAAATTAACTCGTGGTCTCAAAATGATTTTGTGGTATTAATTCAAATCCCTGTGAATGAATCCAGCGTCCTCATCTACAGGATCATCTAGAAGCGGACATTTTGGTCTCATCGTGAAGGAAACAGGTGTTTTATTTATTTTTACATACTTTATTTTTCTCTCATCGGAGAAATTTTTACAATTTATCTATTAATGTAGAAACAGATTGAACGAAGAAGGTTTATTTAAATCCTGTTCACTTTAAAAAGAAGACCGAGAGAAACTCTGGGTTTCCTCAAGTAAACCTGCTACCGACCAGGTTTGGTTTGCTGAGTCAGTTGCCCTGGTAACCGACTCTCCGACTCTGAGTTTATTAACTCTCTTCTTGAAACTGGCTTAACTAACCCAGAGTTTACTGGTTTAAGTTACCTCCCTTTCTGAAAAGGCTGAGTTTTCTACATTCTGGGGTTAATCCTCCTTCTTGAAACGGACCCCTGGTGTTTTTATGGGGTCTTTTTAAACGCAGCATCTTCAGTTTGATTTAAAACTACTTCCGGTCAGCTTTTAAAAAATAAAACATGCGACAAAAATCTCCTCTATTAAAACTCCAACAAATAAAAACACGTAAACAAAACAAAACAAACTCATTTCGAACGGAATTTTTTGACACGGTAAAAATGAGAATTTCCAAAATAAAAGTTATTTCCGGTGTAGTGTTTCTAAACTCAGACTTGATTGAATTTGTTTCCAATGGAAACAGCATCAGAAATCACTCAGCTGTGATTTTAAAGCTTTTATACAGTTTGATTTCATTTGATTTCATGTTAATATTTAATCATTCTTTCCAGTTTGACTTGATGTTTCTGTAAAAACGACGCAAAGCGCGTAAAAAGCGCGTAAAACGCTTTGTTTACAGTGAAAACCTCATCAGGCCGGACGGATTTCATCTTTAATCCTCTCAGTAAGACCTTAAATCATCTTTAAAAACATTTTACTTTCAAATGTTTTCATCTGTTTTTTTTTTATTTCAGTCTAAAAACGCATTTAAAGCGGTTTTATTTCGGCGCCGAGTCTTTATTTGTATTGTTAGCATGTTAGCTTGTTAGCATCATTTTGTTTTGTTTTATATTGGTAGTATTTTGGTTTATTTTTTATTGTTAAACATTGTAAAAATGTATAATTACATCTAAAATGAATACTTAATGCGTTTTGTTTATTTTAAGCTGGAAGAAACTGTGATTCTAATTTTGTTTTTGTGTAAATATGATCAAATTAGCATCTGAATGCTAACCAGTTAGCGTTAGCCTCTGTTAGCTTTTATTAGCTTTATTTCTTAATTATTTCTTAGTTTTTTATTCTACGTCAGTCTTAGTGTCATTTTAAAGAGCCAGGTCTCAGGATTTTGTACTAGTCCCAGTTTTATTTACACTGTTAATCAGAGTACTAGTAAATCTCAGATTTACTAGCCTGGGGTTGTAAATGCTCCCCACCCAGGAGGAGCTGGGAGTAGAACTGGAGCTCCTCCGGATCCAGATGGGGGTGCTCGTTATTCTGGTTAGGATGCCTCCCTCTCTGGTGAGGTGTTCCTCCCACCTGGAGGAGACCCGAAGGCAGACCCCAGACCTGATGGAGAGACTATGTCTCACAGCTGGACAGGGAACACCTCGGGATCCTTCTCCGTGGTAACCAGTATCTATGTTCCTACCCTCACCATGGTAACCAGGATCTACGTTCCTACCCTCACCATGGTAACCAGGATCTACGTTCCTACCCTCACCATGGTAACCAGGATCTACGTTCCTACCCTCACCATGGTAACCAGGATCTACGTTCCTACCCTCACCATGGTAACCAGGATCTACGTTCCTACCCTCACCGTGGTAACCAGGATCTACGTTCCTACCCTCACCATGGTAACCAGGATGTACGTTCCTACCCTCGCCGTGGTAACCAGGATCTACGTTCCTACCCTCACCATGGTAACCAGGATCTATGTTCCTACCCTCACCATGGTAACCAGGATGTACGTTCCTACCCTCACCATGGTAACCAGGATCTATGGTCCTACCCTCACCATGGTAACCAGGATGTACGTTCCTACCCTAACCGTGGTTACCAGGTCTTCTGCCTGTCCAGGACCGGGTAGCTTCAGATAAGAAACCCAGACTTCTCTCGCCCGGGCGACATCCTCCACCCGGGAGAATCCCTAGTTGTTCCCTCGGCAGCTGTAATACATAGTCTCTCAAGCAGGTCCGGGGTCCCCCTCTGGGTCTCCTCCTGGTGGGGTGGAAGACCTCACCAGTGAGAAGATTAGGAGGCATCCAAACCAGATTCCCGTATTACCACATCTGGCTTCCCCCGACCTGAAGCAGGAGCAACGGTTTTACTCCGAGCTCATCCTGGATGGCAGAGCTCCTCTGAGTGAGAGGCAGGCCAGCCGGCAGAGGTGGCTTGGCAGAGGGTAGGAACGTAGATTCTGGTTAACATGGTGAGGGTAGGAACGTAGATCCTGGTTACCACGGTGGGGGTAGGAATGTAGATCCTGGTTACCACGGTGAGGGTATGAACGTAGATTCTGGTTACCATGGTGAGGGTAGGAACGTAGATTCTGGTTACCACGGTGAGGGTAGGAACGTAGATTCTGGTTACCACGGTGAGGATAGGAACGTAGATTCTGGTTACCACAGTGAGGATAGGAACGTAGATCCTGGTTACCACGGTGAGGGTAGGAACGTAGATCCTGGTTACCATGGTAAGGGTAGGAACATAGATTCTGGTTACCACGGTGAGGGTGGGAACGTAGATCCTGGTTACCATGGTGAGGGTAGGAACGTAGATCTTGGTTACCATGGTGAGGGTAGGAACGTAGATCTTGGTTACCACAGTGAGGGTAGGAACGTAGATCCTGGTTACCATGGTGAGGGTAGGAACGTAGATCCTGGTTACCACGGTGAGGGTAGGAACGTAGATCCTGGTTACCATGGTGAGGGTAGGAACGTAGATACTGGTTACCACGGTGAGGGTAGGAACCTAGATCCTGGTTACCATGGTTAGGGTAGGAACGTAGATCTTGGTTACCATGGTGAGGGTAGGAACGTAGATCTTGGTTACCACAGTGAGGGTAGGAACGTAGATCCTGGTTACCATGGTGAGGGTAGGAACGTAGATCCTGGTTACCACGGTGAGGGTAGGAACGTAGATCCTGGTTACCATGGTGAGGGTAGGAACGTAGATCTTGGTTACCATGGTGAGGGTAGGAACGTAGATCTTGGTTACCACAGTGAGGGTAGGAACGTAGATCCTGGTTACTATGGTAAGGGTAGGAACATAGATTCTGGTTACCACGGTGAGGGTAGGAACGTAGATCCTGGTTACCATGGTGAGGGTAGGAACATAGATCCTGGTTACCATGGTGAGGGTAGGAACGTAGATCCTGGTTACTATGGTAATGGTTGGAACATAGATTCTGGTTACCACGGTGAGGGTAGGAACGTAGATCCTGGTTACCATGGTGAGGGTAGGAACGTAGATCCTGGTTACCATGGTGACCCTATCACACGGTGCATGAAAATGGCGTGTCTCCTTGTTTTGCAGAGAACATGATCCAGGTTCAACAATGACCTCCAGATCCTACAAAACCTACAGCAGGAAACAAGGCGGGGCCACATCAAAGTTCGATGAGGTCCTGTCCTCCAAGAGAGGGACTCTCAGCACCAAGTGGGGGGACACTACCTACAAGGCCAGGGTCGGATCCAAACGGGCTGGCGCCCCCAACAGCGACGACTCCATCCCGGAGGTTCACAAGAGGCTCCGCCCCATCGAGGATGACACAGAGGATCCGTTTGGGTTCGATAGCGATGAAGAGTCCAAACCGGTGACGTCTCGGTTGGGGAGCAAATCCGCCGCCTCGGCAGAACCCCCGCAGGCCGCTCGACCCGTTTCATTTACTGACCTGGGAAGCAGGTCCAGCTGTGTACCCGCAGACCTCCAGGACCCCAGCTGTAGGTTAATTGGCGATGGAGACGGTGAGAACATGGCAGTAACTACATCAACCTGCGGGTCACGGGCATCCTGAACCGTCGCCGTTCTAAAACTTTTTTTTTTATCCACTGCAGGGTTCGAGGGTTCACTAGAAAACCGGCTCAGTTTCTCTTGGTACCAGAACGCCGCAGAGAGCGACCGGAAGCCCCTGGCACAGACCACCTCCCTAAAAACGGGCTCCACGTACGACAACTGGAACCTCATCATGGGTGTCCGCCCGCCTTCCACGACACAGGAACCTCCTCTCTCCAGTAGCGCCGCCGGCGATCCGGGCCGAGTGAAAGCCCCGTCCCCTCCGTCCTCCGGGCGCACGGACCCGCTGGAAACGCAGTCCTTCCCACACCGCCGCACGCACAGGAGGCAAAACAAAGACTATGCAGCCCAACGGGAGTGGGGCACTACCGTCCCAGACCGGGCACGGGACTACTTGACTACTAAGGAAGAACCACTCAGCGATGGCGCCAGCAGTACCACACAGCTGAGGTTCTCACACGTGAAGACTGAAGCACAAAATACCAGGTGGGCACCGTTTTGCCAGGTTTAACTAAAGCCGAAGATCAGGGTTTACCATCATAAAAACGGTAATGGACTCACACCCTAGAAGGTCGGGATGGGAGTCCCGGAGTGGCGGCGAGGTTTGAAACACTGTTCTTTCTGTGTGTAGTTTGTATGTTCTACCTGTGTATGTGTGGGTTTTCTCTGGTTTCCTCCAAAAATAGACATGATAGGATGATTGGCACCTAGGCATGAGTGTGTGTGTGTGTGTGTGTGTTTGTGTGTGTGTGTGTGTGTGTGTGGATGGTTCTGGCCCCACCCCCTGCACCACCACCTAGATGATAGTTGAACAGAGTGGGTAATACTGTGTGTGTATGTGTGTGTTTAAATGGATGCCCAGCTGGACCAGCTCCGTGTGCGGCTTCCTTGAACCCAAGCAGGAGGACCAGAAACCGAACCGTTCCCAATCCGGGAACTCCGCCTCCTACTCGGACGATCAGAACAGCACAAACTCCTCCTGCAAGGCCACGTACTTTGGCTTTGATGACATGAGCGATGATGACGACGGCGACGACAAGAAGTGGTCCGTCTCCACGGAAACGACGATAACGGTCAAGGAGGAGACGCCGACCGAAGACATTCCCGATCCGTTCGAAAGGCGGAAGCCCGTAGAACGACCGAAACCAAAGGAGAAGAAAACGAAGGAGAAGGTGGTGGAGAACAGGATGCATACAGGTACGCACACACAGACAAATATACACACACGCACACACACACAGGTACACACACACATGCGGTTATGCCATCCACCACTTCCTGTTCTAAACTTTTCACAATAAAAGAACAGGAAATAAAACCCTTTTTTTCCTCTTTTAGATGAGTTTGAACTTTATTTTTAATTTTGTGCCTCGTGATAAAAAACCTAACCAAACTCATTGTGAAAAATTCTAGAAGAAATTCATCAGCTTTTAATTTAAAAGTAACGTGGCTGCTGCACGTACACTTAATGTTAATAGTGAGACGTTTGGAACATGAGACGTTGCCGTGGTGACGCTGCGTTACTGCAGCGTGACTAGGTTCTGCCTTCGTCGTGTTGGACGTTCCAGTCCTACTGATGCCAACGGTCGTATTCACACATGCGTTTGCAGGTAGCTAACGTGTGTGTGTGTTTTCAGACCTCCTGGACTTCATTGACGATGATATAACCGTGGTCGCCCAGGGACCCTACAGACCTCCGCAGAGTAAAGCGTCAGAGAAGAACCGGGACTCCTACCGGAGGATCTTCAGCGCCCAAAAGAAGGTGAGATCCAACAACCAGCTGGGACAGGAAGTGGATACCTGCTGCCCATGAGTTTGGACCCGACCAGTTTAGAGTTCGGTTATTTGAGACTAACTCGTTCACAGCCTAACGACACTCGCACAAGCGTTAAGAGATCGCTCCACACTGATTGGTGACGTACGTTTGGTACACAAAGAAGACAAAGCAGTACATCCCTCCAGTGTAGATTCGGGCTCTGTATCGATGCACATCTGAGGATTCGATACATGTCTCAAAACAAGGTTCTCGATACGTGTACCTCGAACTTCTGACGATATGTTCCATTCCGTTATGATTATCTGAGGCCGAGTCACGGGGGTAATAGCCTCAGACGGGAAACCCGGGCTTCTCTCACCCCGGCTGCATCCTCCATCTCACCCAGGATGATCCTGAGGTGTTCACTGTCCAGCTGTGAGGCATAGTCTCTCCAGCAGGTCTCCTTTGGTGGGACAGAACACCTCACTAGAGAGGGAGTCATCCTAAACAAATGCCTGAACCACCCCATCTGGATTCTGTCGACCAGGAGGAGCAACAGCTCTACTCAGAGCTCCTCCCTCTATCTCTGAGAGAGACGAGCCACCCTGCAAAGGAAGCTCAATAGTAACCAGGATCTACGTTCCCACTCACCCCATGGTAACCGCTGTGGGCGGTGACAGAAAGAAGTGGCCAAAATGAGCTGCAAACGCCTCGCTGGTGAGGTGTTCCATCCCACCAGGAGGAGACCCAGACGTAGACCTCGGACCTGTTGGAGAGACTGTCTCCCAGCTGGACAGGGAACACATCAGGATCCTCCTGGGTGAGATGGAGGATGCAGCCGGGGTGAGAAAGCCTGGGTTACCTGTCTGAGGGTGTTGCCCCCGGCGACCAGGAACAGGTTTACAGTATTTCATTTGTTCGTCTTCTGAGCTCATTATTCCTAAAGGAGTTGCGGGGGTGTCAGAGTGGATCCCGGCTGATTTCAAGGAGAGACGCAAGATACACCCCGAACAGGTCGCCAGTCTGTAACGGGGCCACACACACACACACACTCATTTGTAGCAACCAGTGAACCTAAGCTGGGTGAGCTGGAGGATGCGGCAGGGTGAGAGAAGCCGGGGCTTCCCGTCTGATGCCTTTGCCCCTGTGACCCGGCCCCAGATAACCAGAAGACAACGTAATGGAATGTTGATCATTTATAAAGTTACAAAAATTATTTACCAG
Organism: Neostethus bicornis; assembly: GCA_902685375.1. Classification (NCBI taxonomy): domain Eukaryota; kingdom Metazoa; phylum Chordata; class Actinopteri; order Atheriniformes; family Phallostethidae; genus Neostethus; species Neostethus bicornis. Next base: position 50,723 of record LR738559.1, read on the forward strand.
AAAAAGAGGAAATATAGTCGTTAGATCCAGGCGATGTCCCACTGGCTGATCACATAACGGTGGTTGTTCACATAACCGCATCACTTTTTTTTTTTTAAAGCTAAAAGTTGTAACAAAATAATTTTTAAAAAGAAGAATTGAGACAAGCGGGTACAAGCGGACGAAATGAGCTTCCTCCGCAGGGTGACTGGGCTCTCACTCAGAGATCAGGTGAGGAGCTCTGCCATCCCGGAGAAGCTCGGTGTCGAGCTGCTCCTCCTCCAGCTTGAGAGGAGACAGATGGGGTGGTTCGGGTATCTGGTCAAGATTTCCCCCGAGCGCCTCGCGGGCGGGGTGTTTTGGGCACGTTCCACCGGGAGGAAACCAAGGGGCAGACCCCGAACCCGCTGGAAAGACTGTCTCACAGCTGGACAGGGAACGACTTGGGATTCTTCCGGGTGAGCTGGAGGATGCAGCCGGGGTGAGAGAGCCCGCTTGAGGCTGTTACCCCCACGACCCGACCCCGGAAGAAGTGGAAGATGACGAAACGGAAGAATTGAGACTTGAATCCACATAAAGATTGAGTGATATTTTTACATCGTACCCATGTTTAAACGCTCTGTGTTTGTGTTTATCTTTCAGTCTCCCACCAAAGCCGTGTACAACGCCCGACACTGGGCGGTGAAGAATGAAGAGGAGACGCCACCTTCTGTTCTACAGTCTCACGTTCAGCCTGTAAGCTCCTTCACAGATTTATCTTATGATTCAAAACAGACCACCTTTATTATTCAGTTAGACGGTCTGTTAGAAGGTTAGAAGGTCAGTCACCTTCTTAACCGTCTATCTCTTATGGCAGTGGTCCCTAACCACCGGGCCGCGGACTGGTACTGGGCCGCACATTCACTCCCCATCTCATCTTTCTCTAGGTCTCGCCCGCCCCGGGAGCGTTCCGTAAAGAGCTGTTGGAGCCAAAAAAAGAAGATGATGTTTTCAAGACGCCGCCGCCGCCTCCCAAAGTTACCAAGTGTTTGAAGATCCCCACGGATCCCAGTAAAGACAACGTCACCACGTTAAAGTGCCACAAAGAACACAAAGAGGTAAACATGGTGAGCGGTTGGGGCATCCATGCTTCCTTAATGGGGAGTCAGAGTGGACGTGTGGAGGTGTAACACCTTCAGCTGTTTGGAGCTCTCTCTCAAACTGCTTGGTGCTACCAGACACATGAATTCCTCCACCAGATGGTGTGGTTTGGGCGTCTGGTTAGGATGCCTCCCTCTCTGGTGAGGTGTTCCGTCCCACCAGGAGGAGACCAAGAGGCAGACCCTGGACCTGCTGGAGAGACTATGTCTCACAGCTGGACAGGGAACACCTCAGGATCCTCCTGGGTGAGCTGTAGGATGCAGCCGGGGTGAGAGAAGCCTGGACTTCCTGTCTGAGGCTGTTACCCCCGGCGACTTGGCCCCGGATAAGTGGAAGCCGACTAAACGAACGGGATTGATAACGTATACTGAATTAGTATTAAACTGTCCACAGTTATTCAGTACCAGTCATAGATTAACTGTGAAATGACCGAAAACAAAAAGCCTGACTTCTATTTGTTCGTCCGCAGCTCTACACGGTCGTTCAGCACGTCAAGCATTTCAACGACGTGTTGGAGTTCGGCGAAAACCAGGAGTTCACCGATGACTTCGAGTACCTGGCGACGGGTCTGAAGAAGGGACAACCGCTCAACACGCGCTGCCTCAGGTAGGAGGTCTGGTCAGAGAGACGATGTGACGAGTAACAATGAGGTTTTAATCAGACTAGTCCTCGTTATCGATACCGACAAAAGTCTGCCTGAGCGCTCCTTGAATGGTAAGAGCGGACACCACGTACGGGTGCTGGTTTACCGGTGGCACTACTGAACCCGAAGTTGGTTTAACTGTAGCGAGCGTTGACCAAAGTTCGTCACCATGAATTGCTTCTTCAACTCGAGACACTGTTCCGGTAACGTCGCACCCCCTCGTAAAACGCTTACAACTGCTCCCTTGAAGTCTGTGCACTGTTTATTCCTCGCCGGTGCAACGCAGGCGAAGCAGCGGTGGTCCAGTGTTGGGCTAGCCGACCTAAGCATTAGCCAACCTACATTTAGTGGTGCCAAACTCTGAGTGGGCATTGGTGGAGCGGGGGGTAGACTTTACCGGAGTGGATGATTGACCGCACCTTACATGTCTCAAAACCTTGCGAGCGGTAGGAGGACCCTTCGAAATATCAGCGGTGAAGGGCAGGACGCCTTGGGATGGGTTTGCCCCGAGATAGGGGCCCGCGCCCTGGAAAGCAACATGGTTGCAGCGGTGTCCGGTAAGCTCTCGCTAGCCCTTGAAAATTCAGGGGAGAGGGTGTAAATCTTGCTCTTGTGCCCGAAATTACATTCACCATGGTAACCAGGATCTATGTTCCTACCCTCACCATGGTAACCAGGATCTACGTTCCTACCCTCACCATGGTAACCAGGATCTACGTTCCTACCCTCACCATGGTAACTAGGATCTACGTTCCTACCCTCACCATGGTAACCAGCATCTACATTCCTACTCTCACCATGGTAACCAGGATCTACGTTCCTACCCTCACCATGGTAACCAGGATCTACGTTCCTACCCTCATCATGGTAACCAGGATCTACGTTCCTACCCTCATCATGGTAACCAGGATCTACATTCCTACCCTCACCGTGGTAACCAGGATCTACGTTCCTACCCTCACCATGGTAACCAGGATCTACGTTCCTACCCTCATCATGGTAACCAGGATCTACATTCCTACCCTCACCGTGGTAACCAGGATCTACGTTCCTACCCTCACCGTGGTAACCAGGATCTACGTTCCTACCCTCACCATGGTAACCAGGATCTACGTTCCTACCCTCACCATGGTAACCAGGATCTACGTTCCTACCCTCACCATGGTAACCAGGATCTACGTTCCTACTCTCACCATGGTAACTAGGAACTACGTTCCTACCCTCACAACGGTAACCAGGAACTACGTTCCTACCCTCACACGGTAACCGAAATCTACGCTCCTACCCTCACCATGGTAACCAGGATCTACGTTCTTACCCTCACCATGGTAACCAGGATCTACATTCCTACCCTCACCATGGTAACCAGGATCTACGTTCCTACCCTCACCATGGTAACCAGGATCTACGTTCCTACCCTCATCATGGTAACCAGGATCTACGTTCCTACCCTCACCATGGTAACCAGGATCTACGTTCCTACCCTCACCATGGTAACCAGGATCTATGTTCCTACTCTCATCATGGTAACCAGGATCTACGTTCCTACCCTCACCGTGGTAACCAGGATCTACGTTCCTACCCTCACCATGGTAACCAGGATCTACGTTCCTACCCTCACCATGGTAACCAGGATTTACGTTCCTACCCTCACCATGGTAACCAGGATCTACGTTCCTACTCTCACCATGGTAACTAGGAACTACGTTCCTACCCTCACCATGGTAACCAGGAACTACGTTCCTACCCTCACACGGTAACCGAAATCTACGCTCCTACCCTCACCATGGTAACCAGGATCTACGTTCTTACCCTCACCATGGTAACCAGGATCTACATTCCTACCCTCACCATGGTAACCAGGATCTACGTTCCTACCCTCACCGTGATAACCAGGATCTACGTTTCTACCCTCACCATGGTAACCAGGATCTACGTTCCTACCCTCACCATGGTAACCAGGATCTACATTCCTATCCTCACTATGGTAACCAGGATCTACATTCCTACCCTCACCATGGTAACCAGGATCTACGTTCCTACCCTCACCATGGTAACCAGGATCTATGTTCCTACCCTCACCATGGTAACCAGGATCTACGTTCCTACCCTCACCATGGTAACCAGGATCTACATTCCTACCCTCACCATGGTAACCAGGATCTACGTTCCTACCCTCACCATGGTAACCAGGATCTACATTCCTACCCTCACCGTGATAACCAGGATCTACGTTCCTACCTTCACCATGGTAACCAGGATCTACGTTCCTACCCTCACCGTGATAACCAGGATCTACGTTCCTACCCTCACCATGGTAACCAGGATCTACGTTCCTACCCTCACCGTACCGTATGCAACATTGCTTTAACAGGTGCCTTGCTTTAACTGCCAACTTTTGATAAACGATGTTGAACTGCTAACCGCTTCAGTAACGCCCGGCGTTGTGCCCAGGATCTGACATAACGCCTGCTTTATTTCCCTAACCGAGACACTAGGTGGCGCCAGCCTGGCGATGAGGACGCCAGGTTTCAGTGTTCTATTTGATGACGTGTATATAACGTGTGTGCAGTGTGATCGGCCTGGCAACCCGTTGTGCCATACCCGGCTTCAGGATACACCTGAGGGCAGGAGGGAAGGTGGCCCAGGTCTTTAAGACTCTCTACGATGCCCCTGAGCACCCGGTAAGACCTTCATTAGAACCCAGTGATCCAGTTTCACTGCCCAGCCTGACTCTCTCATCCTCCACAGAACCTGGCGCTCTGCACGGCCTCCCTCATGTACATCCTGAGCCGTGACCGGCTGAGAATGGACATGGATCGCTCCTGTTTAGAACTCATGATCCGGCTCCTGGAGATGGACCAGGGCAGGGCGGCGCACGCCAGCTCCCAGTTCTGCTCCAGAGACGTCAACAAGATCAAAGAGAAGATCCGGAAAATCTGCGACACGGTGCACAACAAGCATCTGGACCTGCAGAACATTACGGTACGTCTAACGTTACTCACGAACTTTCCCCCTGTCCGTCTGTCCCTGACCGGTTCATGTCCTTCAGACCAGCCACCTCGCCATGGAGATGCTGCTCTCCCTTACGTCCAAGAAGGCTGGAGACTGGTACAAAGACGAGCTGCGGCTGCTGGGCGGACTGGACCACATCGTGGATAAAGGTAGACCGGAGGTCTCATTTATAACGAACACGACCTTCTGCTCAAACTGATCGATCTGTAAATCGTCAGTGTCATAGATGACGCCACATCATCATCATCATAGCTGGTACTGTTAGCATAAACCAGTGCTTCTCAATTGTTTCCTGTTGCGCCCCCCCTCCCCCCCGCCCAGGAAGAAGAAAATATTTCGCGCCCCCCTCCACTCTTCATTGTGACTATAATTAGTATCATTTGTCTCTGAAATTGTTCTAAGTACACCTCTGCATAACATTGTATCCTCATTAACATTAAATTAAACAGAAAAAGAACAGCTTTATTAACATTGTTTTTTAGTCTGAAACAGAAAAGCAGGGGTCCCCAACATTTTCTGCGCCACAGACCGGTCTTAAGGTGATGAGACCAGCCTGAAAAAATAGCTTTTTAAAATCAATAATAATAAAATTTAATCCACTTTGTCTTCATGAGAAAATTTATTAGCAACATCTTTATAACGTGGAAACATTATCTCTGATTGAACACACTCTTGTTGCCATAGTAACCGTAAACATGTACCTTCAAAATAAAAGACATCACAAAAACAAAGTGAATAAAAATAACAGTGCTTTGTGGCCAGGTACCACATGACCCGTGGCCCGGTGCCAGTCCGCGGCCCGGTGGTTGGGGACCACTTATATAAAGAATTAATACTCCCTGCGCACACTCTGACAAATGGAGCGCCAACTACTGTGGTGGATGTGCAATTACACTTTATTCTAGTACAGCAAAAAAAAAAAAAACATGTTCCACAGGGTCACACGCGCCACCCTGGAATCGGGCGCGGCCCACTATTTGAGAAGCACTGGCCTAAACCTACGTTAAAGCCCGCTGCGGACTGAAGCGCCGCCCAACATTAAAAAATGTCCCTGATGAGTGAAGCGCTGGGAAACATATGCCCGCCGTTTAGGGGTTAATGTCCTATGGCGGGAGTCCGCTGTGTTTCCTTTTCTTTCACTGACAGATCAGTTTGTGTCAGAAATATTCCGAACCAAATCGTTCCGATGAAGACATAAAGTCGCCATGCTCTGGGAATCCATGTCTGCTCATCCTGGTCTGAATCCTCTCTCTGCAGTGGTAGAGATCGCTGCCAACCTGAGGAAGCAGTACGAGGATCAGGAGGAGCTGCGGGCCACGCTGGGAGGGGCGGAGCGGTGTCTGCGGGTGTTGGAGAGTGTAAGAAAAAGAATGAGGGTGTAAACCTGTTCCGTCAGTAGATCTGAAACCAGTGTCCTTCCAGGTTTCAGACCACAAACCGGAGAACCAGACGTACCTGATCGCCTACAAAGAATCCGCCCTCATTAATTCCTCCGCCAGGTGAGTCCCGCTACCTACGACTCCTTCCATCACGTACGAACGATTTTCCAGACCTTTCCATTTACCATCTAGATCAGGGGTGGGCAAACGTTTTGATTCGTGGACCACTTTGAGTTCTAAAATTTGAATTGACGAAGAGACCAGAACAGGATCAGATGGATGGCATGCTTTGGTACCCTCACCTCATTGGAGGAAACATGTGCTTTAATTTCCAATGAAAATGAAGAAAAGCGTTATAAAAAATTTTGGAAATGACTCTTTAAACATTGAAAATCAAATGAATAACTATTTTTTTTTTTTAAATTATTTAATCTTTCAGGAAGTCACCATCACTCTCCTACCGACTGTCTTTTTTTTTCTCCCAGAAACATCAAGCGTTAAATTTAAAATCTAGCGGGCTAGCCTTTAAAAAACGTGCATCTAGCATGCTAGCTATAACATTTAGCACATGTAGTGACTCCATTGGCTTTCCATAGTAATGCATGGTTTATTTTGACAACGTGGGCGTCACAGAGAGACACACATTTTAATGGCCACGGTGTTGGTGTATCTTTGGCGCCATCTTGTGACGAAACATCAGAATTACAGGGAAATAAAACATTAACAAGGTCTATTTACTTAATTATTTCAAGTTCAGCGAGCCGCATTAAACCGTTTAACAGGCCGTATGTGGCCTGCGGACCGTAGTTTGCCCATGTCTGAACTAGACTGAAAAAAAAATAGTAACAGCATAGTAACGTAAATTCTACTCCTATAAATTTATACAGTCTGTAAGCAAAGTATTCAGACTGCTTTAAATTTTTCACCTTGTTTTATTGCAGCCGTTTGCTAAAGTAAAAAAAGTTAGTGTTATTTCTCATTAATGTTCACTCAGCACCTCATCTGGACAGAAAAAAAAACATTTTTGGTGAGGTGTTTCAGGCAACGTCCAACCAGGTGGAGGCCAAGAGGGAGACTTTGGACCTGCTGGAGAGACTATGTCTCCCAGCTGGACAGGGAACACCTCAGGATCCTCCTGGGTGAGATGAAGGATGCAGCCGGAGTGAGAGAAGCCTGGGCTTCTTGAAGTCTGAGGATGTTCCACCGTGACCCGGCCCCGCATAAACGGAAAATGACAAAACAGAACAAATAGTTTCCTGATTTTTTTTTTATTTCAGATGAATAATTTTTTCCTTAAAGTTAAACTTTTTCTCGATTCAAGGCGTGAAGTATCCAAAATAAATCTTCCTTTCTTTTTTACCATCTATTTGCGCCCATTTGGTTTTTCAGTAGGTTTACTTTTGAACCGTCTGGTTTTCCCTCAGCGTTCTATCGAGATGCGTGGAGGTGATCCAGCTGTACGGCGTGGGCGACGACTTGCAGTCCACACAGATGGTGATGGGTGTGAACAGCTGCATCAAAGCCGTACTGGGGGTCCTTCTGAACCTTACGCACGAGAACGGTGAGACTTGGAGTTGCGCTCCGCTCGGAAACGCCATGCTTACCGGGTTCTGAACGGTTTTTGTTTCAGAGTGGGGCAGCACGAAGGCTGGCGAGCAGGACCAGATGATCCTCACTGTGATGAACTGTGTCCTCAAAGTTCCACAGTACCTCCCGCAGGAGCTGCGCTTCGACATGAGGGTCCTGGTATGTACGCACACACACACACACACCTACACATCATATACACACACATATACCATACAAAAATAAACACTCACACACACAGATATATATACACACACACACACATACAACACACACACACACACACACATACCTACACATCATATACACACATATATACCATACAAAGATAAACACTCACACACACAGATATATATACACACACACATACAGACACACACACACACACACCTACACATCATATACACACATATATACCATAAAAAGATAAACACTCACACACACAGACATATATACACACACACACATACAACACACACACACACACACACACCTACACATCATATACACACATATATACCATACAAAGATAAACACTCACACACACAGATATATATATACACACACACACACACACACATACCTACACATCATATACACACATATATACCATACAAAGATAAACACTCACACACACAGATATATACACACACACACACACATACAACACACACACCTACACATCATATACACACATATATACCATACAAAGATAAACACTCACACACACAGATATATATATACACACACACACACACATACAACACACACACACACACACACACCTACACATCATATACACACACATATACCATACAAAGATAAACACTCACACACACAGATATATATATACACACACACACATACAACACACACACACACACACATACCTACACATCATATACACACACATATATACCATACAAAGATAAACACTCACACACACAGATATATATACACACACACACACACATACAACACACACACACACACACACACCTACACATCATATACACACATATATACCATACAAAGATAAACACTCACACACACAGATATATATACACACACACACACATACAACACACACACACACACCTACACATCATATACACACATATATACCATACAAAGATAAACACTCACACACACAGACATATATACACACACACACACATACAGACACACACACACACACACACACCTACACATCATATACACACATATATACCATACAAAGATAAACACTCACACACACAGACATATATACACACACACACACATACAACACACACACACACACATACAACACACACACCTACACATCATATACACACATATATACCATACAAAGATAAACACTCACACACACAGATATATATACACACACACACACATACAACACACACACACACACACACACACACCTACACATCATATACACATATATACCATACAAAGATAAACACTCACACACACAGACATATATACACACACACACACATACAGACACACACACACACACACACACCTACACATCATATACACACATACATACCATACAAAGATAAACACTCACACACACAGACATATATACACACACACACACATACAGACACACACACACACACACACACACACACACACACACACACACACATACCTACACATCATATACACACATACATACCATACAAAGATAAACACTCACACACACAGATATATATACACACACACACACATACAGACACACACACACACACACACACCTACACATCATATACACACATACATACCATACAAAGATAAACACTCACACACACAGACATATATACACACACACACATACACACACACACACACACAGACACACACACACACACACACACACACACACACATACCTACACATCATGTACACACATATATACACATATACACACACATATACCATACAGAGATAAACACACACACACACACAGATATATATACACACACACACACATACCATACAACACACACATACAGATACGCACACACACACACACAAACAAATGTTACTAACCTTGAGCTGCAAACCGTTGCTGTATTGCCGGTGCTCTGTCGGGATCTGCGGCTGGTTGCAGATGTAAACAACCAGATGTAAACAACTGGTGGCAGAACCCAAAGTAAATAAACATTAAACCAATTAAAAAAACATTTGTACGTTTTAAAAAGATAGTTTTTTTTTTTTTGTCAAACGCAGAGCAGGTGCAAAAAAAACGCTAATTCTAATAGAAGCTAGCGTCATCTGGAAGGGAGGGGGAGGTGGATGACGCGTTCTGGGCACGTGCAGATCTCAGTAGACCACCGGCCAATCGGCTAACTCGTACTGAAAACGTGTTTCCAAGCCACACCCACTACATTTCATAAAAACATAAACCCTCCTGTTTTTAACTTATTTACTTATTTTAAAGTTTGAATAACGTAGCTTTTCTTTTTGTTAAGCATACGTTACCATCTTGGCTGGCACCGGTGTCACGGTAACGCTCTTGTCTTCAGGGTCTGGGTCTGTTGATAAACCTGGTGGAGTACAGCGCGCGGAACCGGCACTGCCTGATGGATTTAGAGATAGATGTGTGTACGGGCGTGTGCGGCTCCACCGTGCTGCTGGAGCCGCAGATGGAAAGCAGCGGCCCGCTGAACGCCATCATCATCCTGGTTCAGGTACGTCACCTACTCGGTCCGATCCGTCTCCACCAGGTTTAACCCCTCCCTCTCTCACCGCGCTCCCACAGCTCTTCCTCCAGCGCAAGCAGGCCGCGCTCATCTCCGAAGCAAAGACCGACACCCTCATCAAAGAGGTGCCCAAGGTGTCGCTGGACAAGAGCGGGGAATGGCAGGAGACGGGCGGGGAGATCCAATGGGTCGCCAAGAACAACGACGCCGAGAACGAGAAGAAAGAGGAGGAGGAAAAGGAGACGAGCATTAGCAAAGGTTGACCTGGTTCCGCTGCGGTGCCCGCGGTGCCCGCCGTGCCCGCGTTAGGCATTCAGGAACTAAACAGAAATCTGTTTTTTTTTTGTAGTTCTTCAACACGCAGGGAAGCACATGGAGGACACGATGGTGGCGTCTTACACGGCGCTGCTGCTGGGCTGCCTCTGCCAGGGGAGCACGGTGAGTTGTTCTGGACTCCAGCGCGTGGCTCACAGTTCTACCTCTAACCCACGTTCTACCTCTAACCCACGTTCTACCTCTAACCCACGTTCTACCTCTAACCCACGTTCTACCTCTAACCACGTTCTACCTCTAACCCACGTTCTACCTCTAACCCACGTTCTACCTCTAACCCACGTTCTACCTCTAACCCACGTTCTACCTCTAACCACGTTCTACCTCTAACCCACGTTCTACCTCTAACCCACGTTCTACCTCTAACCCACGTTCTACCTCTAACCCACGTTCTACCTCTAACCCACGTTCTACCTCTAACCCACGTTCTACCTCTAACCCACGTTCTACCTCTAACCCACGTTCTACCTCTAACCCACGTTCTACCTCTAACCCACGTTCTACCACTAACCCACGTTCTACCTCTAACCCACGTTCTACCTCTAACCCACGTTCTACCTCTAACCCACGTTCTACCTCTAACCCACGTTCTACCTCTAACCCACGTTCTACCTCTAACCACGTTCTACCTCTAACCCACGTTCTACCTCTAACCCACGTTCTACCTCTAACCCACGTTCTACCTCTAACCCACGTTCTACCACTAACCCACGTTCTACCTCTAACCCACGTTCTACCTCTAACCCACGTTCTACCTCTAACCCACGTTCTACCTCTAACCCACGTTCTACCTCTAACCCACGTTCTACCTCTAACCCACGTTCTACCTCTAACCCACGTTCTACCTCTAACCCAGCGCTGCTGTGACCGCTAACCCCTTCCAAAGGGCTGCGTGTGTGTGTGTGTGTGTGTGTGTGTGTGTGTGTGTGTGTGTGTGTGTGTGTGTGTGTGTGTGTGTGTGTGTGTGTGTGTGTGTGTGTGTGATATCTACTAGTTGTGTACCAACGTGTTGTGAGGGTAGTTTTACTGCAGGATGGAAACCATCGCTGTGGGTTGGTGATAGTAACACTGGACTGGTAGATCTGTGTGTGTGTGTGTGTGTGTGTGTGTGTGTGTGTGTGTGTGTGTGTGTGTGTGTGTGTGTGTGTGTGTGTGTGTGTGTGTGTGTGTGTGTGTGTGTGTGTGTGTGTGTGTGTGTGTGTGTGTGTGTGTGTGTGTGTGTGTGTGTGTGTGTGTGTGTGTGTGTGTGTGGTAGATCTCAGGAGGTTTGATATTGGGCACCTCTTCTCTAAAACATTTCATGATGAGAGTGTGTTTGTTTTTATCGACTAGGCACCGTGTTTATTTATGTGTGTGTTAACGTGTGTGTGTTAACGTGTGTGTGTTAACGTGTGTGTGTTAACGTGTGTGTGTTAACGTGTGTGTGTTAACGTGTGTGTGTTAACGTGTGTGTGTTAACATGTGTGTGTTAACATGTGTGTGTTTACCCCGCAGCTAAACGTGACGACCGTCAGAGAAAACCTGCCGAAGGGAGATTTCTCCGTCCTGACGGAAACGCTGCGGCAGTTTTTAGACTTCATGATTCTGACGGTGAGACCAATCAAAACACGGCACATCTTTTTTTATCCAATCAGAAGCAGTAAAAAAAAACTGAAAGAAACAGGACACGACAGTTCTTAGAGCCTCCTTCTTGACACACACACACACACACACACCCTTCTCTAAAACCTGTTAATGTTTATACAGCTGTAATACCCGCGGGCCTGGGTCGGGCTGTGATACCCGCGGGCCTGGGTCGGGCTGTGATACCCGCGGGCCTGGGTCGGGCTGTGATACCCGCGGGCCTGGGTCGGGCTGTGATACCCGCGGGCCTGGGTCGGGCTGTGATACCCGCGGGCCTGGGTCGGGCTGTGATACCCGCGGGCCTGGGTCGGGCTGTGATACCCGCGGGCCCGGGTCGGGCTGTGATACCCGCGGGCCCGGGTCGGGCTGTGATACCCGCGGGCCCGGGTCGGGCTGTGATACCCGCGGGCCTGGGTCGGGCTGTGATACCCGCGGGCCCGGGTCGGGCTGTGATACCCGCGGGCCCGGGTCGGGCTGTGATACCCGCGGGCCTGGGTCGGGCTGTGATACCCGCGGGCCTGGGTCGGGCTGTGATACCCGCGGGCCTGGGTCGGGCTGTGATACCCGCGGGCCCGGGTCGGGCTGTGATACCCGCGGGCCCGGGTCGGGCTCTAATACCCACGGGCCTAGGTTGGTCTTTAATAACCGCCAACCTGATCTTACCTGTACCCCACTCGCCCGCTCTGACTCCACATTCCTCACTGATGAAGAACCTCACCCAACCGACCCGGGCACTACACGGGCCTGCTGCCATCACAAGAAGCGCACCTTTTAATCTTCTTCTTTTTTTTTTTTCAGTGTGACATCGACGCAACGCAGCACAAGTCCGTTTCCCGGGTGATCGACTACTTGGAGCACTGTTAGACGGGCACATGGCCCGACTGGTCCGTTTCCATGGCGATCAGTCCAAGTCATGCAGGTCGGCGGGTTCCGTTTTTTTTTTTTTTTTTTGACGGGATTTAAAGAGTTTTAGCTTTAAGTTTTTTACACTGTTTCCTTTAAAGTTACAGCTTTATCCGGAAGGGGCGGGGCGAGCGAGGAGGGGGCGTGTCTGTACATGGATGATGTAAATATTTAAAGGGCCGGTTCACAAACAGAGGGGGGATAATTTTAAATTTTTTTTTTTTTAGACTTAGACTTTTTCCCGTTAAATTTTTTTTATTTAGATTTTTGCGTGTTTCAGAGAAACTTTGTATGTTTACTTTATTTGTAAATATTGTCTAAAAACGAAAATAAAAGTTGCTACTTTCACTAAAAAAAAAAACAACAATCGTTTAGATTAATTTGTTTACGAACGTAGATCCTGGTTACCATGGTGAGGAAAGGAACTTAGATCATGGTTACCATGGTGAGGATAGGAACGTAGATCCTGGTTACCATGGTGACGGTAGGAATGTAGATCCTGGTTACCATGGTGAGGGTAGGAACGTAGATCCTGGTTACCATGCTGAGGAAAGGAACTTAGATCATGGTTACCATGGTGAGGATAGGAACGTAGATCCTGGTTACCATGGTGACGGTAGGAACGTAGATCCTGGTTACCATGGTGAGGGTAGGAACGTAGATCCTGGTTACCATGGTGAGGGTAGGAACGTAGATCCTGGTTACCATGGTGAGGGTAGGAACGTAGATCCTGGTTACCATGGTGAGGGTAGGAACGTAGATCCTGGTTACCATGGTGAGGGTAGGAACGTAGATCCTGGTTATAACAAATTTTGATAACATGAAAAAATTTGATTAAAATATAAAACTTTTTTATAAATCAGTCGAACCCGAAATAAAATGAAACTTAACAGATTTCTATAAAAAAAAAAAAAATTCTCACTGGAAACATTTAAGCAAAAATTCAGCAACAAATGATTCTGTTTTAAAGCGTTTATTTAAAAAAAAAAAATTTGAAAAAATATTGCTTTTCTTTTTTTCTTCAGAACAGAAAAAAATCACATGAATAAAAAAAAATTGAATAAAGTTTTACATTTTCAACAAAAATTCAAATTCAGACACTTTATTAACTTCAAACTGCGAAAATGTATGAGTCCAGTCTCTCCAAGCAGAGAGAGCTCTGACCAACTGCTAGGTGGTGCCCGGATGGTGAAACCCACACACAACAGTTGGTTCTGCACTGGGTGGAATGCGGGTCACCATGGTAACAATGTTTTTCATCTCCATTGAATCCTAATAAGATGTTAACGCTCCACATGTTGATCAAGTCCGTGTAGTCCCTCATTCATTCAGGAGTGATCCATAGTAGAAAAAGTTTCAAAAAAGTCTTCTTTCAATCTGAATGAAATGGACTGAAATATATCCAGGTTTCAGTCCATTTCATTCAGATTGAAAATGATTTCCGGATGGAAGTCAAAACGTCTCGATCAGGAATTAAACTGTCCAGAAGACTTTTTTGAAACTTTTTCTACCACATGTTGATCCTTCACCAGCAGTCCTCCATCTTTAGTTCAGACAGGAATCACTGATGAAGATCCTGTCTTCATTCCTTCTGAACATCTCCACATGTTGATCCTTCACCAGCAGTCCTCCATCTTTAGTTCAGACAGGAATCACTGATCCTGTCTTCATTCCTTCTGAACATCTCCACATGTTGATCCTTCACCAGCAGTCCTCCATCTTTAGTTCAGACAGGAATCACTGATGAAGATCCTGTCTTCATTCCTTCTGAACATCTCCACATGTTGATCCTTCACCAGCAGTCCTCCATCTTTAGTTCAGACAGGAATCACTGATCCTGTCTTCATTCCTTCTGAACGTCCATGAACACTCCACATGAAGGAGATCCTCTCTTAAAACTACAATAAAAAAACTAAGAAAATAAAACTAAATGTGGAGCAAAAACAATCTGATGTAGATTTGGTCATAAAAAGAGAATCAAGAGGAAAAAAAAAATCCAAAACTCATTTTATTCCAACAATAACAGATGCTAGAATATGATGTCATCAAACCGCGCCGATCCTTAAAGGGGAAACAACCCATAATAAAAATATCTTTAAGACACATTTAAAAACAGTCTGGAGAATTAAATTTAAAAGAAAATAAAACTTAAAACAAAATAGAAAAACAATTCATTTTACAATCAGATGAAAGTTTGTTTAAAAGATCTTCTTAAAACACTTAAAAGTTAAAAAAAAACTCTTAGAGATAAAAAAACAAATCAGGAAGAAAAAGAAACATCTGGTTTGATACATGGGCTGCACGGTGGCCTCACAGCAACAAGGTCAGGGGTTTGAGTCCTTGATTGGGGGTGTTTAGTGAAACACAGTCTTTTCTGTGTGTAGTTTGCATGTTCTACATGTGTATGTGTGGGTTTTCTCTGGTTTCCTCCAAAAACATACATGTTAGGCTGATTGTCCCTCAGAATGTGTGTGTGTGTGTGCGCAGTCCAGCAACAGACAGGCGACCTGTTCAGGGTGTACCCTGCCTCTTGAAGGAAATCAGCAAGGGTAGGCTCCGCCTTCGTTGTGACCTCACGAGAGATAAACGATTCATCGGGATTCCTTCATCGAGAATTTGATCTCGAGCAGCTTTTAAAAGTCTTTAAACGTCTCAATTTGTCCAGAATTTTCTACCTGCGTTGGTCTCACACACGCACACACACACACACACACACACACACCTGATGGTAGTTAGCTTCCACCATCAGGAGACCTGGCCACGGACACCTCGGTACGAGCATCAGGCAGATCGACCCGGACCATCGACCTGGCGTTCGCTCTACTCACTGTACCATCCTTTAATCGTCTTTCCCACACGGGCATCTCTCCGCCTCGCCCGCGCCCGCCTCTTGGAGGATCTCACACAGCGTGCTGATGTAAATCTGCGCCATCTGCAGCGTTTCCGATTTGGACAGCTTCCGCTCGCTGTCCAGATTCGGTATGACGCTTCGGAGCCGATCGAACGCCACGTTCAGTCCTCTCATCCGTCGTCTCTCCCGGGCGTTGGCCGCCAAGCGTCTCCTCTTTCTCTGCGCCCGCTCCACGGCGCCGCCGTCTGGCTGCAGGTAGCCCAGCAGGGCGAACTGTGAAGCGTCGAAGTGGTGAGAACGGGGCATGGCTGCTCGGGTTTGAGACTCTGATGAAGCAGCTCGGTTTTATACGTGAGCCGGTGAGAGAGGGAGGGAGGGGTTGGTCATCCTCTGGAGGCTGGCCAGCTGCTGGGGGGCGCACGGTGCACCCCTCCTCCACCGCGGGAGAAGGTCGTGTGCTGCCCGTGAACACTGCCAACCCCCTCCTCCTGCCCGACCCGCCCTCACACACGCAGGAGGTCCATTAACGAAGTTCATCAAAACAGGATTAGAAGCATCTGAGTGAGTTTAGGAGGGGGGCAGGAGGAGGGGCCGAGAGGGAGGGGGGAGAAAGTTCGT
Organism: Neostethus bicornis; assembly: GCA_902685375.1. NCBI lineage: Eukaryota > Metazoa > Chordata > Actinopteri > Atheriniformes > Phallostethidae > Neostethus > Neostethus bicornis. The sequence continues at coordinate 67,511 of LR738559.1, forward strand.
TTATTTTAAGATTTTTCTTCATTTACGAGAAAATTAACTCAAATTTGTTAAATTTGACTGAGAAAAAAAGTATTAAAATTTTTTTTTTTTTCTTTTTTATCATTTAAATAAAGTAAACGTTAAATTTTTGTGAAACTTTTGATTTTTTTTTTTTTTTTTTATAAAAACACAAAATTAACTAAAAAATTTGTTAAATTTGACTGAAAGAAAAAAGAATGGAGAGAATTTTTTTTTAAAACGACAAAGTTTTTTTTATTATTAAAAAAGAAGAAAATGTTACATTTTTGTTATTTTTTTGATCATTTTAGTTCATTTTTTTTACAAAACAAAAACAGTATGTTTAAAAAAAAAAAAACTTTTCTCCCAAAAAATTACTATAAAATTTGACTCAAACGTCAATTTTTTTATTATTAAAAAAAAAAAGGTTGAATTTTGTTAAATTTTTGATAAATTTTTCACAATTTTAGTGCTTTTTTTTTTTTTATTTCTCTTCAAAAAATGAACAAAATATTTGTTAAATTTGACTGAAAGAGAAAAAAAATGGAGAATGTTTTTTAAAAGTTTTTTTTTTTCTTGATAAAAAAAAAAAACGTTAAACTTTTGATCATTTTTGACAGTTTTAGTTCATTTTTTTTACAAAAAAAAGTATATTAAAAAAAAAAAAAAACTTTTTCTCTTTTTCAATTTGTTAAATTTGACCAAAAGAGAAAAAAAATGTAGAAAAATTTTTTAAAAGTGACAAAACCTCTTTTTTCTTTTTATTAAAAAAGCAGAACAGAACGTTACATTTTTGTTAAATTTTGTAATTATTTTGGGTTTTTTTTTTTTTTTTTTACAAAACGAAGAAGTATGTTTTTTAAAAAAAGCTTCTTCTCTTCAAAAAATGAGCAAAAAATTGTTAAATTTGACCGAAAGAGAAAAAAAAAAATGGAGGAAAAATTTTTAAAAATGGCAAAATGTCATTTTTTTTTCTTGGTTAAAAAAAGAAAACATTAAAATTTTTGACAATTTTAGTTCGAATTTTTTTTTTTTAAACCAAAAAAGCACATTTAAAAAAAAAAAAAACATCTCGACCCACAGGCCTGGGTCGGGCTTTAATACCCGCAGGCCTGGGTCGGGCTTTAATACCCACAGGCCTGGGTCGGGCTTTAATACCCACGGGCCTGGGTCGGGCTTTAATACCCGCAGGCCTGGGTCGGGCTTTAATACCCACAGGCCTGGGTCGGGCTTTAATACCCACAGGCCTGGGTCGGGCTTTAATACCCACAGGCCTGGGTCGGGCTTTAATACCCACAGGCCTGGGTCGGGCTTTAATACCCACAGGCCTGGGTCGGGCTTTAATACCCACAGGCCTGGGTCGGGCTTTAATACCTATAGGCTGGGTCCGGCTTTAATACCCACAGGCCTGGGTCGGGCTTTAATACCCACGGGCCTGGGTCAGGCTTTAATACCCACAGGCCTGGGTCGGGCTTTAATACCCACAGGCCTGGGTCCGGCTTTAATACCCACAGGCCTGGGTCGGGCTTTAATACCCACAGGCCTGGGTCAGGCTTTAATACCCACAGGCCTGGGTCGGGCTTTAATACCCGCGGGCCTGGGTCGGGCTTTAATACCCACAGGCCTGGGTCGGGCTTTAATACCCACAGGCCTGGGTCGGGCTTTAATACCCGCGGGCCTGGGTCGGGCTTTAATACCCACAGGCCTGGGTCGGGCTTTAATACCCACAGGCCTGGGTTGGGCTTTAATACCCGCGGGCCTGGGTCGGGCTTTAATACCCACAGGCCTGGGTCGGGCTTTAATACCCGCGGGCCTGGGTCGGGCTTTAATACCCACGGGCCTGGGTCGGGCTTTAATACCCACAGGCCTGGGTCGGGCTTTAATACCCACAGGCCTGGGTCGGGCTTTAATACCCGCGGGCCTGGGTCGGGCTTTAATACCCACGGGCCTGGGTCGGGCTTTAATACCCACAGGCCTGGGTCGGGCTTTAATACCCGCGGGCCTGGGTCGGGCTTTAATACCCGCGGGCCTGGGTCGGGCTTTAATACCCGCGGGCCTGGGTCGGGCTTTAATACCCGCGGGCCTGGGTCGGGCTTTAATACCCGCGGGCCTGGGTCGGGCTTTAATACCCGCGGGCCTGGGTCGGGCTTTAATACCCACAGGCCTGGGTCGGGCTTTAATACCCACAGGCCTGGGTCGGGCTTTAATACCCGCGGGCCTGGGTCGGGCTTTAATACCCGCGGGCCTGGGTCGGGCTTTAATACCCACAGGCCTGGGTCAGGCTTTAATACCCGCGGGCCTGGGTCGGGCTTTAATACCCACAGGCCTGGGTCGGGCTTTAATACCCGCGGGCCTGGGTCGGGCTTTAATACCCACAGGCCTGGGTCGGGCTTTAATACCCACGGGCCTGGGTCGGGCTTTAATACCCGCAGGCCTGGGTCGGGCTTTAATACCCGCGGGCCTGGGTCGGGCTTTAATACCCACAGGCCTGGGTCGGGCTTTAATACCCACAGGCCTGGGTCGGGCTTTAATACCCACAGGCCTGGGTCGGGCTTTAATACCCACGGGCCTGGGTCAGGCTTTAATACCCACAGGCCTGGGTCGGGCTTTAATACCCACGGGCCTGGGTCGGGCTTTAATACCCGCGGGTCTGGGTCGGGCTTTAATTTCCACAGGTTGGCACGATCTTACCTCTACCCCTCCACCCGCTCTGCCTCCACATTCCTCACTAATGAAGAAGCTCATCTAAAAACTACAAACATGGCGGACTCAACGAACCGGCGGCCATCTTGAAAAGAGAGTGTTTCCTTGTTTATGAGACAATGTTTTCCCTTCAAGTGGCATCACGATGCCCTCATCATGAACCAGACGCGTCGGGCTTTAATACCCACGGGCCTGGGTCGGGGTTTAATACCCGCAGGTACCTCTTACGTCTACCCCTCTGCCCGCTCTGCCTCCACGTTCATTACTGAAGAAGGATGATCTTAAAAACTACAAACATGGTGGTCTACACGGACTGGCGGCCATCTTGAAAAGAGAGTGTTTCCTTGTTTATGAGACGATGTTTTCCCTTCAAGTGGCATCACGATGCCCTGCATCATGAACCAGACGCGGGCACTGTCTGAAGTTTGTTTATTTTTAAGCTTAATTAAAAAAGAACCCACTTCCTGTGGAGCGGGCATGATGATGAGTGACAGTAAGTGGCAGCCTGGCATCCTCCGGACGGCCTGCGGTGGGATTTAGCAGCGTGTCATCGATGCGTGTGCCAGATTAGTCCTTTGCAGACGCGCGCCACGTGGGGGCCGAGCTGGCACGAAGATGGCCGACACACACTGAGGATAATGGACTCCTTATGGTTGGCGCTTCACGCTGCGGGTTTGACAGCCTCTGGCACGCTCTGCTTTGTTTGAGCCAATGAAACGGCTCGTTGGAGCCAACGCGCCTCGTAGATCAAAGCCAGCCCCCGCCCATCATGGTGGTAACCCTGGTATAGAGCGGCACCGCCCAGCTCCATCCAATAAAACGGCTGGTTGGAGACGGACGCGGGTCAAAGATCAAGCTGGCTTTGACCCGCCCCGCACGCCGTGGGAGGAACATCTGCTTCATTCCTGAAAAAAAAAAGACCTCACGTTGATCTGAAGATCAGAAAACGCCTGGTACAGGGTGGCATCTCCACTGGCAGGACGGTGGCGCCTCCTCTGGCAGGACGGTGGTAGAAACGGGCAGAAACTACGGCCCATGGGCCACATGAGGCCCGGTAAACACTTCAATCCGGGGTCCTGACAAGATCTGTATGTGTGTTTGTGTGTATATGTGTGTGTGTGTATGTGTGTGTGTGTGTGTGTGTATGTGTGTGTGTGTGTGTATGTATGTGTGTGTGTGTTTATATGTATGCATATGTGTGTGTGTATCCGTGTGTGTGTGTATGAGTGTATGTGTGTGTGTGTGTATATGTGTATGAGTGTATGTGTGTGTGTGTGTATATGTGTATGAGTGTATGTGTGTGTGTATGAGTATGTGTATGAGTGTATGTGTGTGTGTGTGTATATGTGTATGAGTGTATGTGTGTGTGTGTGTGTATATGTGTATGAGTGTATGTGTGTGTGTCTGTGTGTGTGTGTGTGTGTATGTATGTGTGTGTGTGTTTATATGTATGCATATGTGTGTGTGTATCCGTGTGTGTGTGTATGAGTGTATGTGTGTGTGTGTGTATATGTCTATGAGTGTATGTGTGTGTGTGTGTATATGTGTATGAGTGTATGTGTGTGTGTATGAGTATGTGTATGAGTGTATGTGTGTGTGTGTATATGTGTATGAGTGTATGTGTGTGTGTGTGTGTATATGTGTATGAGTGTATGTGTGTGTGTCTGTGTGTGTGTGTGTGTGTATGTATGTGTGTGTGTGTTTATATGTATGCATATGTGTGTGTGTATCCGTGTGTGTGTGTATATGTGTATGAGTGTATGTGTGTGTGTGTATATGTGTATGAGTGTATGTGTGTGTGTATGAGTATGTGTATGAGTGTATGTGTGTGTGTATGAGTATGTGTATGAGTGTATGTGTGTGTGTGTGTTTTTAAAAAAACACGTTCACCTGTTAAATAAAAAGATATTTTTATTAAAAACTATTGATAAATAATTTTTATTGATAAATATTTCATTGTTTTTTTTCTCTTCATCGATTGGCTGCTGTTGCTAAGCAACCAGGAGGAGCGGAGACGGCCAATCAGCCGGCTTTGTTTAATCAGCTTGTTTATCCAATAAAAAAAACTTTAGAAACAAAAAAAAAATCACTTTTTTAAACCAATCAAAATCAAGCGATCGACGTTCCATCGATTCTGATGTTCATGGTTACCACGGTGACCCACATTCCACCCACTGCAGCGCCAACTGAGGGTTCTACAGGTGGGTGGAACAGAGCTGGAGCTGGATGCCTCCCAAGCTGGTGAGGTGTTCTGTCCCACCAGGAGGAGACCATGAGGCAGACCCCTACCCGCTGAAGAGCAGCTGTTCCAGTTTCTCTCACCCAAGCTGCATCCTCCATCTCACCCAGGAGGATCCTGAGGTGTTCCCTGTCCAGCTGTGAGATATAGTCTATCCAGCAAGTCTGGGGTCTGACTCTGGGTCTCCTCCCTGTGGGACGGAAAACCTCACCAGTGAGTGAAGCATCCTAACCACATGCCCAGATGCCCATTCCAGCTCTATTCTACCCAACTCAGCACCACCTAGTGGCTGTTCTACCTACGACCTTACCAGTAGTGACTGCCTCACAGCAAGAAGGTCAGGGATTTAAGAGAGAGTGAGAAACGAGATTTTTCTTTCGCAATTTTTTGTCTTTTTGTTTGCAGCTTTTTTGCAATAGTTTGCAGCTTCATCACAAAGTTTCGACTTTTTTCACAATTTTTTGAGAAACAACTGTCTTTTTCGCAATTTTTCCTCCGAAAAAAGTTGCAAAAATGTCTCGGAAACTTGACGAAAACTCGCATTGCGACTTTTTCGACATAAAAGTCGGTGAAAATCATTAAAAGTTTGCGAAAAAAAACAAACGAGAAAAATGAGACGAAAGAGAGAAAAAGAGAGATGGAGAGAGAAGGAGAGCCCGGCTGGATGTCGAGGGGACCAGACGGATGGAGCTCGACCAGAAGGAGACCCCGGCTGGACGTCAAGGGGGCCAGAGGGATGGAGCTCGACCAGAAGGAGACCCCGGCTGGACGTCGAGGGGACCAGAGGGATGGAGCTCGACCAGAAGGAGACCCCGGCTGGATGTCGAGGGGACCAGAGGGATGGAGCTCCACCGGAAGGAGACCCCGGCTGGACATGGAGGGTACCAGAGGGATGGAGCTCGACCAGAAGGAGACCCCGGCTGGACGTCGAGGGGACCAGACGGATGGAGCTCGACCAGAAGGAGACCCCGGCTGGACGTCAAGGGGGCCAGAGGGATGGAGCTCGACCAGAAGGAGACCCTGGCTGGACGTCGAGGGGACCAGAGGGATGGAGCTCGACCAGAAGGAGACCCCGGCTGGATGTCGAGGGGACCAGAGGGATGGAGCTCGGCCAGATTCGTTCCGCCTTCGTGACCCGTCCTTGAATCACCTGTCGGATTTCAGTGGGAAAGCCGTCGGATTTCTTCCTAAACGAGGCTTCAACCCTCCATCATCCCTCCATCTGGGATTGGTGCTGACAACCCCCTGCTGCAGGACGGTTCTCACTGAGCATGTGCAGACCTTCTGTTTGATCTAAATATACCCACATCTGTCGGCCCGTGTTTGAGATGCTAAACATAGTTCTTCTAAAAGCTGATCAAACATCTGGAAGACTCGTCTGTCCGGATGTGTTCTGCATCTTCTTCACGTGTCTGTGAAGTTTACAAAAAACCCAGAGAAACATCTGGAAATAGATTCATCAAGATGGGTCGTTATGTTTTCAAAGTTAACCTCCAGGATCTATGTTCCTACCCTCACCATAGTAACCAGAATCTACGTTCCTACCCTCACCATGGTAACCAGGATCTACGTTCCTACCCTCACCGTGGTAACCAGGATCTACGTTCCTACCCTCACCATGGTAACCAGGATCTATGTTCCTACCCTCACCATGGTAACCAGGATCTATGTTCCTACCCTCACCATAGTAACCAGGATCTACGTTCCTACCCTCACCGTGGTAACCAGGATCTACGTTCCTACCCTCACCATGGTAACCAGGATCTACGTTCCTACCCTCACCATGGTAACCAGGATCTACGTTCCTACCCTCACCATGGTAACCAGGATCTACGTTCCTACCCTCACCATGGTAACCAGGATCTACGTTCCTACCCTCACCATGGTAACCAGGATCTACGTTCCTACCCTCACCATAGTAACCAGGATCTACGTTCCTACCGTCACCATAGTAACCAGGATCTACGTTCCTACCCTCACCATGGTAACCAGGATCTATGTTCCTACCCTCACCATGGTAACCAGGATCTACGTTCCTACCCTCACCATGGTAACCAGGATCTACGCTACTACCCTCACCATGGTAACCAGGATCTATGTTCCTACCCTCACCGTGGTAACCAGGATCTATGTTCCTACCCTCACCATGGTAACAAGGATCTACGTTCCTACCCTCACCGTGGTAACCAGGATCTACGTTCCTACCCTCACCATGGTAACCAGGATCTACGTTCCTACCCTCACCGTGGTAACCAGGATCTACGTTCCTACCCTCACCGTGGTAACCAGGATCTATGTTCCTACCCTCACCATGGTAACCAGGATCTACGTTCCTACCCTCACCATGGTAACCAGGATCTACGTTCCTACCCTCACCATGGTAACTAGGATCTACGTTGCTACCCTCACCATGGTAACCAGGATCTACGTTCCTACCCTCACCATGGTAACCAGGATCTACGTTCCTACCCTCACCATGGTAATCAGGATCTATGTTCCTACCCTCACCTGCGGAGTCTATCCTTGTTAATTCAAGGCGAAACATAGGATACAACTTGAACAGGTTGCCAGGATACACACACACACACACACACACACACACACACACACACACACACACACACACACACACACAGCTCATCAATAAAAACCAGGATGAATGAATAAAAAATGAAAAGCGAGAAAAACATGTTTATTATTCAACATGTTTATGGATTTATGATCGAATCAGAACGGACGTGGAATACAGATGTTCTACAGGATCAGAACGGACGTGGAATACAGATGTTCTACAGGATCAGAACGGACGTGGAATACAGATGTTCTACAGGATCAGAACAGACGTGGAATACAGATGTTCTACAGGATCAGAACGGACGTGTCCAGCTCCGTTGTCTTCCGCTTATCCAGGCCCAGGTCACCGAGGGCATCACCCTCAGTTGGGAAGCGCAGGCTTCTCTCACCCCGGCTGCATCCTCCATCTCACCCAGGAGGATCCTGAGGTGTTCCCTGTCCAGCTGTGTTTGCCCACCCCTGTTCTAGCACCTGGTCAGGATATCTCCCGAGCACCTCCCTGGTGAGGTGTTCCGTCCCACCAGGAGGAGACCCAGAGGCAGACCCTGGACCTGCTGGAGAGACTATGTCTCACAGCTGGACAGGGAACACCTCAGGATCCTCCTGGGTGAGATGGAGGATGCGGCCGGGTGAGAGAAGCCTAGGTTTCCTGTATGAGGCTGTTGGCACCGGCGACCCAGGCTTGGATAGGTGGAAGACGATGGAACGCCCTCTCTCCAGCGGGTAGGGGTCTGCCTCTGGGTCTCCTCTTGGGGGGACGTGCCCGTAACACCTCACCAGCTTGGGAGGCATCCTAACCAGATGCCTGTTCTGGCTCTGTTCCACCCACCTATAGAACCCACAGTTGGCGCTGTAGTGGGTGGAATGTGGGTCACCGTGGTAACCATGAACATCAGAATCGATGGAACGTCGATCGCTTGTTTTTGATTGGTTTAAAAAAGTGATTTTTTTTTTGTTACTAAAGCTTTTTTTATTGGATAAGAAGCTGATTAAATGGAGCCGTCTGATTGGCCGTCTCCGCTCCTCCTGGGCTTCCGGTCTGAGGTTGTTGCCCCCGGCGACCTGGCCTTGGATAAGCGGAAGACGACGGAAGCTCGACCAGAGGGCGTGGCACCCTTCATCACACCGACGTCACGGTTTCTTTTTTTATGAATTAAAGATACATTTTATTCGAAATAACTCGTTTTTTTTATTGTTTTTACACAAAAAAAACAAGAAAGAAAGAAAAAAAATGTATAAAATGTCACTAAAGTTTGATTTTATTCCAGAAAGTCTGACTGTTGCTCATCAGCCTGCTTTGTTTGTTCATCATTTTTTAAACATTTTTATTTCCATTCATAACTTTTTTTTAATGTTAAAAACCCTGTTCTGGTTTCTATGGAGACGGAAGCCATGTTTAAACACAGATGGTGTTTACCTGATGACCTCCAGGTCTGTGTGGTCATCAGGCCACACCTCTAAGTGTGTGAGGTCATCAAGCCACACCCCCAGGTGTGTGTGAGGTCATCAGGCCACACCCCCAGGTGTGCGTGAGGTCATCAGGCCACACCTACCAAACACCTGAGGGGTTCAAACAGAGAGGAAGACACATGACCGTCCCGCTGGAGTATCAGGGGTCCGACCGTCCCACTGGAGTACCAGGGGTCCAGCTGTCTTCATTCCAGGTACTACCCACACCCAGCCTGCTTAGATTCTGAGGGGAAGCTCACCAACGGGATCAGCTGGTACAAGCTGGCATGGACACAACAACATCCTGTTAGAGGTACCCAGATTGACTGGTTACCTGAGGATGGCACAGACCTGGATCCTGTTAGAGGTACCCAGACTGACTGGTTACCTGAGGATGGCACAGACCTGGATCCTGTTAGAGGTACCCAGACTGACTGGTAACCTGAGGATGGCACAGACCTGGATCCTGTTAGAGGTACCCAGACTGACTGGTAACCTGAGGATGGCACAGAACTGGATCCTGTTAGAGGTACCCAGACTGACTGGTAACCTGAGGATGGCACAGAACTGGATCCTGTTAGAGGTACCCAGACTGACTGGTAACCTGAGGATGGCACAGAACTGGATCCTGTTAGAGGTACCCAGACTGACTGGTAACCTGAGGATGGCACAGAACTGGATCCTGTTAGAGGTACCCAGACTGACTGGTAATCTGAGGATGGCACAGAACTGGATCCTGTTAGATGTACCCAGACTGACTGGTAATCTGAGGATGGCACAGACCTGGAGCCTGTTAGATGTACCCAGACTGACTGGTAATCTGAGGATGGCACAGACCTGGAGCCTGTTAGATGTACTCAGACTGACTGGTAACCTGAGGATGGCACAGACCTGGATCCTGTTAGAGGTACCCAGACTGACTGGTAACCTGAGGATGGCACAGACCTGGAGCCTGTTAGATGTACCCAGACTGACTGGTAACCTGAGGATGGCACAGATCCTGTTTACAGGTACTCAGAGACCTCAGGGGGGACCTGAAGGACTCGAGGTGGTGTGGAACCCTTCCATCTCCATCCTGCATCCTTCCTCTTTAATCCCCTCCAGCCTCATCAGCGCCGCCATCTGGTCTCAACCTGTAACTTCATCTTCCTTAAACGTTTAAATTTTCTCTCTTTTTTAAAATTTTTTGTCGGAAAAAAAACACATAAATCTTTTGTTTGAAGCGTACTAAACTTTTATTTCCATGGAAACAAGAAAAAAAAAAGTGAGAAACTGATTCATTAACTATATTTTAAAATTTATTTATTTATTTATTTAGTTTTACGTCCTGTTTGGGAATTTTTTTTATCCAATCAGATTGAATCAAAAGTAAGTTTGTACATTTTTGTTTTATATAGCTATTTAGTAAAATTTTAAGGAAAAATTTTTGTTAAAAATGTAAATTTGTAAATTAAAAACAAAATAAAGTTTTTTTGGTTTAAAGAGTGGCTGCAGTTACACGTTAAAGCCGATAGAGGGAGACATGCTCCATTAAAATTAAAACAATAATAAATAAATTAAAAAAAGTTTTAAAACATTTTAAATTAGAAAATTTTTATTTTATTAATTAAAAAAAACGATAAAAATGAAAGAAAATTTTGTTTAAAGACAAAAAAGTCAAAGTTTTATTTATATTTTTTTTTAGATAAAATCAAACTTTTTCTGATTTGATAAAAAAATAAATTTATTTATAACTTTTAAAGTTGATGAAATTGAAAATAAAATTTAATAACTTAAATTAGTTATAATTTAGCTTAAAAACAATTTTAAGACAATTTATCCCAGTATCTTCCATCGTCCTGGTTACCGGCGCAACCGCCTCACCCCAGGTCACATCCTCCAAATGTGAGGCATGGTCTCTCCAGCAGGTCCGGGGTCTGTTCCAGAGGGGTACGAACCACGTTCCTACCCTCACCATGGTAACCAGATTCTATGTTCCTACCCTCACCATGGTAACCAGGATCTACGTTCCTACCCTCACCATGGTAACCAGAATCTATGTTCCTACCTTCACCATGGTAACCAGGATCTACGTTCCTACCCTCGACATGGTAACCAGGATCTACGTTCCTACCCTCACCATGGTAACCAGGATCTATGTTCCTACCCTCACCATGGTAACCAGGATCTACGTTCCTACCCTCACCATGGTAACCAGGATCTACGTTCCTACCCTCACCATGGTAACCAGGATCTACGTTCCTACCCTCACCATGGTAACCAGGATCTACGTTCCTACCCTCACCGTGGTAACCAGGATCTACGTTCCTACCCTCACCATGGTAACCAGGATCTACGTTCCTACCCTCACCATGGTAACCTGGATCTACATTCCTACCCTCACCATGGTAACCAGGATCTACGTTCCTACCCTCACCGTGGTAACCAGGATCTACGTTCCTACCCTCACCATGGTAACCAGGATCTACGTTCCTACCCTCACCGTGGTAACCAGGATCTACGTTCCTACCCTCACCATGGTAACCAGGATTTACGTTCCTACCCTCACCATGGTAACCAGGATCTACATTCCTACCCTCACCATGGTAACCAGGATCTATGTTCCTACCCTCACCATGGTAACCAGGATCTAAGTTCCCACCCTCACCATGGTAACCAGGATCTACGTTCCTACCCTCACCAAGGTAACCAGTGTGTGTTTTGAAGCCAGAATTCTAAAAATAACAATAAAACACGTAAAATAATTCCATTTTTCTTGAATCTCGTTTTTTTTCGTGTCAAACTAAACTTAACCAAACAATTAAAGAAATTTTCTGAGTTTTTTTAACAGAAAAATCCTTTAATTGTAAAATTAAGATTAGAAAAAAATATCATGAAGTTAATTCTTCTTTTTCCTCTGGTGACGTCATGACTGGTGAAGTTTCACAGCTGGAAATTCTGCGCGTTTTTTTCTCAACGTGCGAAAAAAAAAAAAAAGTTTCGTTGACGATTTTTTAAAAAAATCGAAGCAACAATTGATTAAAAAAAATCTTCCTCATAAAATAAAATCCATCAGTTTCGTTGATGGGAATCGAACCTGTAACCAGTCCTGCTTTCTGCATGCGCGTGCGTGTCTGCGTGCAATGCAGAGCTTCACACGCACGCGCCTGAGTGAGAGAGTGTCAGAAAGAGAGACAGAGAGAGGATGAGAGTGCGCAGGCGCGTCTCCTCTGCAGTTCAGCATCACTTCTTCTTTTTCTTCTGCTTCTTCTCTTCGTGCACCTGACGCGCGTGCGTGCGCGGGACCCTGCATGTGCGCGTAGGGGGGGAGTGCGCGCGCTCGTGCGTGTGAGCGGAGATGTTTCCCCTTTTTTTTCTCCTCATGTGGATTTTCTGCAAAGTGCACGGAGACTCCATCATTCACATTGGTAGGAGCTGGGCGCGTGCGCGTCTGTATGTGTGTGTGTGTGAGAGAAAAGTGTGTGTGAGTGAATATCCGTATGCGACTGTGTGTGCGAAAGAGAAGTGAGTGTGTGTGAGGATTTGTGTGTGAGTGTGTGCGTCTATATTGTATGTGTGTATGAATATGTGTGTGTGACAGTGTGCGTGTATGTGTGTGTGAATATCTGTATGCAACTGTGTGTGCGAAAGAGAAAAGTGTGTGTGTGTGTATGTGTGTGTGTGTGTGTGTATGTGTGTGTGTGTGTGTGTGTGAGAGAGTATCTGTGTGCGTCTTTGAGTTTGTGTGTGTCTATGTGTGTGTGTGGATACGCATATATCTGTGTATATGTGTATGGATGTGTGTGTGTGACTGTGTGTATGACAGTATGTGTGTGTGTGTGTGTGTGTGTGTGTATGTACGTGTGAGTGTATGACAGTATGTGTGTGTATGAATGTACATGTGTGAGTGTATGGCAGTGTGTGTGTGTGAGTGTGTGTGACTGTGTGTATGGATGAATTTGTATGAGTGTGTGTGTGTGTATAGGTGTGTGAGAGTGTGTGTGTATATGTATTTTTGTGTGTGAGTGTGTGTGTGTGAGTGAGTGTGTGTATCAGGACTCTGTTGCACACACCGGCTCTACATACTTCAGGTGGGACGTGAAAGAGCTGCAGATGATTCCTGCAGAGTGTGTGTGTGTGTGTGTGTGTGTGTGTGTGTGTGTGTGTGTGTAGAAACACTGACTACATACACACACACATAAACACACACACACATAACCCCCCTTCCTACACACACACACAAACACATACACACACAGCCCCCCCTTTATGCCCCCCCCCACACACTCTCCTGTTTCTTTTCGTTTAGTTTGAATTTAATATTTTAAACTAAAACATCATCAGGTTTTCTTAAAGCTCATCGTGAAGGTGGCGCCACCTAGCGTCCGGTAGGGTGGCGCAGGTATCATCTTACCTTTATAGCAATGGGTAACCGTCCAATCAGAGACCAGAGATGGAGGCTTGGAAGGTGAAGGTGGTTAAGTTTGTCCCTGATAGGGTGGCAGAAGGTAGGCGGTGCCCATCCCGGTGTTCCATCGAGATGTGAGGTTTCGTTAAGATGCCACTCGAAAGCTAAATCGATCGATCCTAATGAGCAGAATGAACTTTGTAGGTTGAACATAGATTCTGGTTACCACGGTGAGGGTAGGAATGTAGATCCTGGTTACCACGGTGAGGGTAGGAACGTAGATCCTGGTTACCATGGTGAGGGTAGGAACGTAGATCCTGATTACCATGGTGAGGATAGGAATGTAGATCCTGGTTACCACGGTGAGGGTAGGAATGTAGATCCTGGTTACCACGGTGAGGGTAGGAACGTAGATCCTGGTTACCATGGTGAGGGTAGGAACGTAGATCCTGGTTACCACGGTGAGGGTAGGAACATAGATCCTGGTTACCACGGTGAGGGTAGGAACGTAGATCCTGGTTACCACGGTGAGGGTAGGAACGTAGATCCTGGTTACCACGGTGAGGGTAGGAACATAGATCCTGGTTACCATGGTGAGGGTAGGAACGTAGATCCTGGTTACCACGGTGAGGGTAGGAACGTAGATCCTGGTTACCACGGTGAGGGTAGGAACGTAGATCCTGGTTACCATGGTGAGGGTAGGAACGTAGATCATGGTTACCACGGTGAGGGTAGGAACGTAGATCCTGGTTACGAGGTTAAGGGTAGGAACGTAGATCCTGGTTACCACGGTGAAGGTAGGAACGTAGATCCTGGTTACCGTTTTGAGGGTAGGAACGTAGATCCTGGTTACCACGGTGAGGGTAGGAACGTAGATCCGGGTTACCGTGGTGAGGGTAGGAACGTAGATCCGGGTTACCGTGGTGAGGGTAGGAACGTAGATCCTTGTTACCGTGGTGAGGGTAGGAATGTAGATCCTGGTTACCATGGTGAGGGTAGGAACGTAGATCCTGGTTACCGTGGTTAACCGTTCTCCCATTTCATCCAGGAGCCATATTCGAGGAGAACGCGGTGCGGGACGACGAAGTTTTCCAACTGGCCGTGTCGGACCTCAGTTTGAGCGACGACGTCCTGCAGAGCGAAAAAATCACTCACTCCATCAAACTGATCGAGCCCAACAACCCGTTCCAGGCTGTGCAGGAAGGTAAGGATACCCGCCACGCCCAGATGGATCCACAGAGGCTCCCTGTGGAATGCCCACCTGAACACACCTGCTATGGCACCCGCTGTGGCATCACATCAGTGAGAATCAGTGATTAACTCTTCTTGGTTTTTGATGGTTTTTTTGCCCGGTTGCTTTCTGGGCAGCGTTGACCTTTCTCACATCTCCCATAATCCTCAGTCTGCGGAGAGCCTGAGCACCAGAGGATTATGGGTAATGAGAAACTCTGACGTGTTCATGTGTCCCAACCAATCACAGACCAGATCCAGACTGACCATCACCAACCAATCACAGACCAGATCCAGACTGACCATCACCAACCAATCACAGACCAGATCCAGACTGACCATCACCAACCAATCACACACACACCAGATCCAGACTGACCATCACCAACCAATCACACACACACCAGATCCAGACTGACCATCACCAACCAATCACACACACACCAGGTCCAGACTGATCATCACCAACCAATCACACACACACCAGGTCCAGACTGACCATCACCAACCAATCACAGACCAGATCCAGACTGATCATCACCAACCAATCACACACACACCAGATCCAGACTGACCATCACCAACCAATCACACACACACCAGATCCAGACTGATCATCACCAACCAATCACACACACACCAGATCCAGACTGACCATCACCAACCAATCACACACACACCAGGTCCAGACTGACCATCACCAACCAATCACACACACACCAGATCCAGACTGACCATCACCAACCAAACACACACCAGATCCAGACTGACCATCACCAACCAATCACACACACACCAGATCCAGACTGATCATCACCAACCAATCACACACACACCAGATCCAGACTGACCATCACCAACCAATCACACACCAGATCCAGACTGATCATCACCAACCAATCACACACAACAGATCCAGACTGATCGTCACCAACCAATCACACACAACAGATCCAGACTGACCGTCACCAACCAATCACACACAACAGATCCAGACTGATCATCACCAACCAATCACACACAACAGATCCAGACTGATCATCACCAACCAATCACACACACACCAGATCCAGACTGACCATCACCAACCAATCACACACCAGATCCAGACTGATCATCACCAACCAATCACACACAACAGATCCAGACTGATCATCACCAACCAATCACACACAACAGATCCAGACTGACCGTCACCAACCAATCACACACACACCAGATCCAGACTGATCATCACCAACCAATCACACACAACAGATCCAGACTGACCGTCACCAACCAATCACACACACCATCTACGTCAGGCAATGTGGGTGAAGTGTCTTGCCCTGGGACACAGTGATGACCGTCCCACTGGAGTACCAGGGGTCCGACCGTCCTGCTGGAGTACCAGGGGTTCCACCGTTCTCCCATCCGAGTACTGCCCAGACCCAGCCGGTGTCCATGGCAACCAGGCCCAGCCTCCTTAGCTTCTGATGTCTGACAGACTGGTACTGCCACAGCCATGCCCATTATGTCCCGTTAGTGTTAGTTAGGGACAAGTTTGTCGCTTAAACGTGGAGTTTCTCAACACTCAGAGTTGACCCTCCTATCGATTGGCATTGGCATTGAAGATGTAACCCACTGTGATCCTGAATCTACCCGTTAAATCTCTTTGGGCTCCATGATGGAGCATTATCACTTCTAAATGTATCACCAAGGCTCCGTGATTGGTCTCCTAAAGTTTACCATCTGTAGTTAAAGGGTTTTTATTGGATCACTAGAATCCAGAATATATTCTCCACTCATTTTAAAACATCCAATCAGGGATTACAGGCAAAAACATCCTGACCAATCAGAGAACAGAGATGACTATGTCCGTCCTCCATGTTTGTAGTTCTACAGCTGAAAAATGTAAAGACAGTTTAAAAAGTTTATTCAGAAAAAGTTTGTTTTTCCTCTGCTTTCTGGACTAAACTGATGATTGGCTTTGGATCAGAAAGAGAAGGCCGACATGTGAACGAGGCTTTGAGGCAAGAACGAAGAAAAAACGAAGAGGAAACCTTCATTCTTCCATTCCGGTTTAGGATTCAAACAGGTGGTCCATCATCCATCTAGTCCACTGTACCATGTTTAAGTGATCCCTAAGAGTTCATAAAACATCTCAGGTAACATTTCTTGATCCTCTGCTAAAGTTTATTTCACGCCAGGAACTATGTCAGTGATTGAAGTCGTTATTTTAAGATTACAGCGATGGGAAAACGTCCTACTCAATCAGAAAACAGAGAGGAGGGCATCCGTCCTCCATGTTTGTAGTTCTATAGCTGCTTTACGGTCTGTTTTAGAAACGATTCCCCAGCTTAAGAATTTAAAGACAGTTTTTAGAAAGTTTATTTAGAAAAGTTTGTTTTTACTCTTGTTTTTCGGTTCAGGTTCATCACATACGTCACATCCGTAAAGATGTTATTTTCTTTTATATCGTTGAAATTCAAGCTCTTTCTGAACGGCTTTGTTTTTCACAATAAGAGCCCTTTTCATCACTGGATTGTTGATTATTGAGTGAAGACTTTTATTGTGAAATTCTTCATTTGTGACGTCTGAGCTCATTTTTTTCTTCCATTAATTAAGTTTTATAAATAAAATAGTTTTTGAAGCAGATTGAGCGCTAATGAAGGTCTTGCTGTGTAAAGCACGGCGCGTCATCGGGTCGGATCGTTACCGTGATGCGAACCAGAAATCATCAGGATACATTTTCAGTCTAAATAAACGCAACTTTTCTGTTTTTTTTACTGTTTAAACCAGGATGTTTTCTCACAGCATCGTTTTCATCGTGTTACTCAGACATATGTTTGATTCTGGGATGATTTTACAACACATTAAATAAACTTTGTGTCATTTTTAGTCGCCCATCTGTCGTTTTCTCTGTTGCGGAATTAAAAAAAGAAAAAAAGCTGCTGAGGTTTAAAGAAGCCAGATGAACGACGCATGCGCCCTTTTTAAGTTTCTAAACAGTAGAAAAATTCTTCTTTCATTTCATTAGGATTTATGGTCCTACCCTCACCATGGTAACCAGGATCTAGGTTCCTACCCTCTCCATGGTAACCAGGATCTACCTTCCTACCCTCACCATGGTAACCAGGATCTACGTTCCTACCCTCACCATGGTAACCAGGATCTAACTTCCTACCCTCACCATGGTAACCAGGATCTAGGTTCCTACCCTCTCCATGGTAACCAGGATCTACGTTCCTACCCTCACCATGGTAACCAGGATCTACGTTCCTACCCTCACCATGGTAACCAGGATCTAGGTTCCTACCCTCACCATGGTAACCAGGATCTACATTCCTACCCTCACCATGGTAACCAGGATCTACGTTCCTACCCTCACCATGGTAACCAGGATCTACGTTCCTACCCTCACCATGGTAACCAAGATCTAGGTTCCTACCCTCACCATGGTAACCAGGATCTACATTCCTACCCTCACCATGGTAACCAGGATCTACGTTCTTACCCTCACCATGGTAACCAGGATCTAGGTTCCTACCCTCACCATGGTAACCAAGATCTAGGTTCCTACCCTCACCATGGTAACCAAGATCTACGTTCCTACCCTCACCATGGTAACCAGGATCTACGTTCCTACCCTCACCATGGTAACCAGGATCTAGGTTCCTACCCTCACCATGGTAACCAGGATCTACGTCTCTACCCTCACCATGGTAACCAGGATCTACGTTCACACAAATTTCTCTGGGGAGGGATTGGGGGGACAGGGGCTTAGTGGTTGGACCGTTCGTCTGCGGACCGTAAGTTAACCGGAAGTTTGGGGGCCGATTCCCACTGAGTTTACATCTAGAGTCCTTGGAGAAGACACCTAAACCCCCCGTTTCTCCCACTATTGGTGCCGTCATGGCAGCCTGCTGTGGTGTGATGCAGGCAAGGGATCAAAAAGGTGGTTTAAAAAAACAAAAATAACAACCCAAAATAACCTTTAAAGAACCTTCTGCTAACCTTTAAAAAAACCTTCCCTGAACGTTCTGGGAAGGTTTAATCGTTAGCTGAGATTACACCTCATAGTCGAACAGGACGTGTCTGTGTTTCCTTCTAAACCTTTTCCTCCTCCTCTTGCTTCTTCTCTCCGTGGAAACGATGGGATGGATTTCACGCTCTGACTTTACAACCTGCAAGCTAATCCCACGCAGGCTAATCCGTCACGTTAACGGGTTTTAAATTCCGCTCTGCAGGGCGAAAAAAAAGGATAGACTTTCAACCCAATGCTCACTAATTCTTTAATTGGCTCAAACAAATTAGCCTAATGACGGTGTTATAATCTGGGTAATTAGAGGCGACTCTGCTCTTCCGCTTTCTGCATGCCTTTGAGTTTTTATGCCCATCGTTTTATTTGGTTTGGTAAAGGTTTAGAGGAGAACAAAGCACTGGTTTGAGGGCCTCATGCGGCCCGTCGAACTTTAAAGAAAAGAACGTTTTTTCCTCCGTGAACGCTCATTGATTCTGAATGGATTATTCCTAGCACTGGAGCCTATCCCGGCTGATTCCAGGCGTGAGCCGTGGAAACAACAGTGGCATTCGTTGTTGTATACCAGCTCCCCAGGCAACCAGAGAGAAGTTCAGTACCCCCTCCAAGATGGGCCACCATGGAGACCCTCTCTATGACAGACCGACTCAGAGACACCTCTCCATGATGGACCGACACGGAGACTCTGGAGGAGAGAGAGCCTCCATCATGGAGAGAGCCTCCATCACGGCGAGAGCCTTCATCACGGAGAGAGCCTCCATCACGGAGAGAGCCTCCATCACGGAGAGAGCCTCTATGTTCTGGGGGTCCATCTTGGAGAGGGTCTCTGTGTTCTACCGGTCCATCATGGACTCTCCAAGATGGAGACACTCTCCATGATGGACCGTTAAAACACTGATACCCTCTTGTTGCAGACGTTGAAGTACCTAATCATCCTCAGGTGGTACATCCTTCTCAGGGTGTACCACCTTTTTATGACCCATCGAATGGCACCAAAATCGCTTTTATTTTGAAAAACAATCAATGAGGTGATTTTCTGTCGGACGTAGAAACTTGTTTCCATCCTTTGGTCACACGTTGGGAACCTTTCTGCTCACAGGTTCTAACGTTTACCACCTTGGTGCCCGTTAGCCAGGGTTAGCATCACTTCTATTGACTGTCTGATGTGCCCTGGATCCTCCCGATGTGCCCTGAAGCCTCTTGATGCGCCCTCCCACGTGAGAGGTCATGTCACCATTGGCATCGTCGTGGCAGCCTGCTACGATGCAATGCCCCTCCCATTTGAGGCTGGAACTTTCAAACATCGTGGCCGTGGCGACCCACATTCCGCCCACTGTAGAACCAGCTGTGCCACGCGTTCCATGGATCTTTCACCCTCTGTTCCAACGAGCTGGTTTTCCAGCTCTATGCTACCTGCCTCATCACCACCTACCAGCTGTTTGGAGCTCTCTCTTGAGCTGCTAGGTGGCACCGGGCACACGGATATCCCTGGTAGGGCGTCCATAACGGTTCTGTAGAAGTTCTGATCTGGTTTAAACCAAACCCGCTCAGTGTTCTGCATGTTCTACCAGCTCAGCGTGGCAAGGTAAACCACGGAGAGCACCGTTTACCTACCGCGCTCTGCCAGGGAGAAGCATGAAACCTCACAAATCACTTCCTGTCCAAATCCTCCCGCTCATCTGGGACCGTAAAAGAGAGCTGACGAGCAGATGGCCTGAGCACCGAGCGCCGGCCACTGATCTCTGAGACCCTGATGCTCTTCTCGCCGTTAGACGTCTCCAGCTCGCTGCCATAGAGAGGAAATATGGCCCCGAGAGGATCAGGCGGTTTAGGACAGGCCATCATGGCGACCGATGGGGTGGGAGGAGAGGGGTGAGATTTATGGGGCTCTGAGGAAGGGGGAGGTTTCTAACAGGGGAGCCCGTGTTTGAGGTCATCTCAGAGAAAAACTCAGCTCTGAAAAACATCCGTGAAGCTAAAAAAATATATATACAAACAAAAATAAACAAAAAAAATGTCAATTTGTTTGTGCTGTTTTAGTTTAAAAAAAAAAACATATTTATGATTTTTTTTAAATGGGTCAAAATGACGCCATCAAAGCCTTTACTTTGCTTAAAGATGCGAGAAAACTCATGAAAATGGTGTCAATTTGTGCTATTTTAGTTTTTTTTCTTTTTCTTAAAATATTTATGTTTTTTTAAGGTCATTATGATGTCATTAAACCCCTTATTTTAATTAAAAAGGCGGGAAAACTATTAAAAACTGTGTCATTTGTGCTGTTTTATTTTTTTATTTTTTTAAAAAAGATATTTTCATATTTTATTCATTTATTATATTCTTTTTTAGGTCAAAATGGTGTCATCAAACCCTCATTTTGCTTAAAAAATCTGAAAAAAACTCCTAAAAATGGTGTAAATCGTTTATGCTTAAATTTTATATTTGTGAAGTTTTAGTTTTTTTATTAAAAAAAAACAACAAAAAATCGATCGGGACGATGACGTCATCAAAGATGGCAGCTCCGTGAGGGTAGGAACGTAGATCCTAGTTACCATGGTGAGGGTAGGAACATAGATCCTGGTTACCACGGTGAGGGTAAGAACGTAGATCCTGGTTACCATGGTGAGGGTAGGAACATAGATCCTGGTTACCATGGTGAGGGTAGAAACGTAGATCCTGGTTACCATGGTGAGGGTAGAAACGTAGATCCTGGTTACCATGGTGAGGGTAGGAACGTAGATCCTGGTTACCATGGTGAGGGTAGGAACATAGATCCTGGTTACCATGGTGAGGGTAGAAACGTAGATCCTGGTTACCATGGTGAGGGTAGGAACGTAGATCCTGGTTACCATGGTGAGGGTAGGAATGTAGATCCTGGTTACCATGGTGAGGGTAGGAACGTAGATCCTGGTTACCATGGTGAGGGTAGGAACGTAGATCCTGGTTACCATGGTGAGGGTAGGAACGTAGATCCTGGTTACCAACTTGGTGCCTTTTCTTTCTGACAGACACGCTGGCACCGCACACTCACTTATCGTTTACATTTGTAAAACAAAACTTCGTTTCCCACTCTTCGTGGAATTTGTACGTTTTTTTACTCTAAGCTGTGGGCATAGTTGCTGCCAATCTGGTGGCCATTTTCTTCTGAGTCAAGCTAGACTGCAGTGCTAACGTTTGATTGACAGCTAATTAGCGAGTAATAATATAAAGGAGGCGGGAAATGAAGGAATTTCATTGGATGGTTGTGTAAATTTGTTTACAGAGCGCCAAATCAAATGTGCCCGATAAAGTTTGAAGAGGATTCAGAAAACCTTTGGCAAGCTACTCAAAAACGGGGCGGAGCTACCAATAACTGGCGAGCGACAGGTTGGACACCCCTAGTATAGCAGCTAAAGAACTACAAACATGGAGGACGGATACCGCCAGCTCTGTTCTCTGATTGGGTAGGATTTATTTCCCCCAAAAAAAGATCCAATCGGTGAGTTTTTTATCCGATGCTTCTCCTACATGAGACTGTTTCAACCTCATCCGTTCATTCTCGATACGGGCACATGGAGGGTTAGGAACTGACTTCCTGTTTTCTTCTTCTGTGTTTTTATTCCGATGCCCGTCTCAGTGTTTCTGAATGCCATCAAAGCGTCTGAACGTGCCCGTGTTAAACACCCGTGACCTTCTGCTTCTTCAGTTTGTGTCGTTTCTCTGAAACCAGCAGTGATTTCTCCCACTGAGGAGGCGTGCTGCTCTGATTGGACGTCTGATTGGAGGTCAGGCCGGATTAAACGATGGCGCAGCTCAAAATAATTTTTTTTTTTTGTGGGTAAATGAAGATCAAATGAGACATTTTGGGTAAAAAATGGGTAAAAAATCTATTTAATGCCCATTTTTTAAACAAAATGGGCATTAAAAGAGAGCGAGAGAGACTCTGGAAGCTTCACCCAAGACGTAGATCCTGGTTAGCACGGTGAGGGTAGGAACGTAGATCCTGGTTACCATGGTGAGGGTAGGAACGTAGATCCTGGTTACCATGGTGAGGGTAGGAACGTAGATCCTGGTTACCATGGTGAGGGTAGGAACGTAGATCCTGGTTACCACGGTGAGGGTAGGAACGTAGATCCTGGTTACCATGGTGGGGGTAGGAACGTAGATCCTGGTTACCATGGTGAGGGTAGGAACGTAGATCCTGGTTACCATGGTGAGGGTAGGAACGTAGATCATGGTTACCATGGTGAGGGTAGGAACGTAGATCCTGGTTACCATGGTGAGGGTAGGTACGAAGATCCTGGTTACCATGGTGAGGATAAGAACGTAGATCCTGGTTACCATGGTGAGGGTTGGAACGTAGATCCTGGTTACCATGGTGAGGGTAGGTACGTAGATCCTGGTTACCATGGTAAGGGTAGGAATGTAGATCCTGGTTACCACGGTGAGGGTAGGAACGTAGATCCTGGTTACCATGGTGAGGGTAGGAACGTAGATCCTGGTTACCATGGTGAGGGTAGGAACGTAGATCCTGGTTACCATGGTGAGGGTAGGAACGTAGATCCTGGTTACCATGGTGAGGGTAGGAATGTAGATCCTGGTTACCACGGTGAGGGTAGGAACGTAGATCCTGGTTACCATGGTGAGGGTGGTACGTGGTCTTGTGGTCTGCAGGAGGGTGGAGGTTCTCTGGAAGGTGGTGCTGGCTCTCCCTCAGCGCGAGCGGCATCCACAGGGAACCGGGCGTCCGTGTTCAGGACGAGCAGATGCTTCATTAATACATGTTTCATTAATTTCGTCCCAGAGGTTCGTTTATTTTTAATGAGACATTTATTAATCATAACCAGCTTTTTTTTTTTTCGGTCAGAAACGGAGATTTTTACACAAATTTTTAATCAGTTCTACTAAAAAAATACGAATTAATTCACTTTTTTTCTATTTGAAGGATATTTTTATTAAAATAAATTAATAACAATTAAGAAAACATTTACTTTTATTTTGAAAGGGTAAGTAGTTTAAAATCTGTCTGTCCGTACGTCTGTCCATTCGTCCGTCTGCGGAGGATTAAAAACCAGATCCTAAATGTGAACATTAATTAATTAACGAGCGTCCTCTTGTTTTTTAAAACGCTCTTGTTAATTTTTAACGAGCACTAAGTTCTTTTGTTGTTTTCTTGTTTTTAAATTCTCCGTTTATCTCAGAGAGGGTGGCACGGTGGTGGGCACAGTGATGGGCATGGTGGCCAAGTAGGAAGGTTGGGGTTTGATTCCTAGATGAGACGAGGCAGGAAACACTAGTCTTTCTGTGTGTAGTTTGCATGTTCTACCCGTGTATGTGTAGGTTTTCTTTGGTTTCCTCCAAAAACAGATATGTTAGGATGGTTGGCTGCTATGAATGAGTGTGTTTGTGTGTGTGTGTTTGTGTGTGTGTGTGGCGCCGCTACAGACTGGCCACCTTTTCGGGGTGTATCCCTACCCTCTCACCTTGAACCAGTCAGGTTAGACTCCAGCGCCCCCGGTGGCCGCGTTGGGTAATAAACGGATTACAAGACAAAACGTTTATCCCAGAGTTGCTTCTAAAAAGCATAAAACTTCCTGTTTTCATCACATAGTTACTCGATACCCTCTATAGATGAACTGATAAGGATTTCAGGCTCATTTGAATAAAAGATTAAAATCAAAAGATTCACAACTGATTCGTGTGGACGGGGTGATTCCCGATCCTGAGGTCACCAAACCGGACCCCTTTATGGATGATGTGGTCCTGCTGCGGGTCAGGTACAAGGTCCTGCCCCTAGTGGAGGGGTTTAAGAATCACGGTGGAGGAACGATGGAGCGGGAGATCGACAGGCGGATCGGTCACCACAGTAACCAGGATCTACGTTCCTACCCTCACCATGGTAACCAGGATCTACGTATGTTCCTACCCTCACCATGGTAACCAGGATCTACGTATGTTCCTACCCTCACCATGGTAACCAGGATCTACGTATGTTCCTACCCTCACCATGGTAACCAGGATCTACGTTCCTACCCTCACCATGGTAACCAGGATCTACGTATGTTCCTACCCTCACCATGGTAACCAGGATCTACGTTCCTACCCTCACCATGGTAACCAGGATCTACGTTCCTACCCTCACCATGGTAACCAGGATCTACGTTCCTATCCTCACCGTGGTAACCAGGATCTACGTTCCTACCCTCACCATGGTAACCAGGATCTACATTCCTACCCTCACCATGGTAACCAGGATCTACGTTCCTATCCTCACCATGGTAACCAGGATCTACGTTCCTACACTCACCATGGTAACCAGGATCTACGTTCCTATCCTCACTGTGGTAACCAGGATCTACGTTCTTACCCTCACCATGGTAACCAGGATCTACGTTCCTACCCTCACCATGGTAACCAGGATCTACGTTCCTACCCTCACCATGGTAACCAGGATCTACGTTCCTACCCTCACCATAGTAACCAGGATCTACGTTCCTACCCTCACCATGGTAACCAGGATCTACGTTCCTACCCTCACCAGCTGGGCTTCCCTTCTGAAGCTGTTGCCCTTGGCGACTTGACCCCAGATGAGCGGAAGACGGTGGAAGCGTTTCTTCTTCCTGTGGATTTTTCTTCTGTTTTCTCGGAGAGGAGGTGTGGCAGGAGGGAGGATGAGGAGCAGGTGGAGGTAACTGGGGCAGAAGTGTTGAGCCAGGAGGCGTCAGAGCAGGCGGAGGACACGTTGTGATGTGTTCAAGGACAGCTCGGAATTTGTCACGAATATTTTAACCAAGGGATTTTCTACTACAGTGTTTATATCCTAGGAAACTCTTCAGCAGACACACACACACACACACACACACACACACACACACTCAAACTCCCACTCGGAGATCTTCAGACTGTTCAGGCTCATTTCCATGCGTAGGAACAAAACTACATCATATCATGTTCGAGTGCACACACACACACACACACTCATACACACATAGACATACACACACACATAAGGAGCATTTTTCTCATTCCAGCGACTAGTCTCCATCGTGGAGAGGGCCTCCATGATGGAAGGAGCTTTGTTGACAGACTCCTGTAACCCCACTGAAAGAGGGTCCGAGGGGGGGGAGGAGCTGGTGTCCCAGAGAGAGGAACCAGAGAACAGGAAGTCAAGGAATAGACCAATGAGAATGTGGATATATCAAGCATCGAGGTCTCCTCAGTTTGAGGAGAAAATGAATAGAAGTTTATGGGATTTAAAGAGACAGTACCCAGATTCTTACACAAAGACACAGAGACACACACACTCTATTTCACGCACGCACGCACGCACATACACACACACACACACACACACACACACACACACACACACACACACACACACGTCTGAGCGGTCTCCCATCATGAGGCCATAAAGCCTAAGTGGGTGATAAACACCGGATGAGTGATGCTTAACCTCACCGCCTCTCGGTTACCGTGGCAACGGGATGCTGTCATGTAGGGCGGGGCTTCGAGTACATGTGAAAGGAAGTTTGTTAACACACACACACGCCTGGAATGTGTGTGTGTGTTTTTGCTTCCTCAGCAGGGTCGGTCAATGCTAATGTAAAACATCATCACAGTAAAGTGGACTGAATGGAGTGTGTGTGTGTGTGTGTGTGTGTGTGTGTGTGTGAATGACTGTGTGTATGTGTGAGAGTGTGTGTGAGTGTGTATGTGTGTGTGCCTGTGTGTGTGTGTGTGTGTGTGTGTGTGTGAATGACTGTGTGTATGTGTGAGAGTGTGTGTGAGTGTGTATGTGTGTGTGCCTGTGTGTGTGTGTGTGTGTGTGTGTGAGAGAGTGTGTACTTGTGTGTGTGGGTTTGTGAGAGTGTGTACGTGTGTGTGAGTGTGTGTGAGTGTGTATGTGTGTGTGTTTGTGTGTGAGAGAAAGAGAGACAGAGTGTGTGTGTGTGTGTGTTGGCTCACTAAGAACAGCTGAAGCATCAAACATGGAGGTGGTGAGTGGGTGATTATGGAGGAGGTGTGAACTGGTGGTTAGACCCGAAGGTGGCGAGGATGGCGGTAGAGACCATTGGGCGGTGGTTAGAGACCCGGAGGTGGCGAGGATGGCGGGTAGAGACCATTGGGCGGTGGTTAGAGACCCGGAGGTGGCGAGGATGGCGGGTAGAGACCATTGGGCGGTGGTTAGAGACCCGGAGGTGGCGAGGATGGCGGGTAGAGACCATTGGGCGGTGGTTAGAGACCCGGAGGTGGCGAGGATGGCGGTAGAGACCATTGGGCGGTGGTTAGAGACCCGGAGGTGGCGAGGATGGCGGGTAGAGACCATTGGGCGGTGGTTAGAGACCCGAAGGTTTCGAGGATGGCGGGGAGAGAGGATGAGGAGCAGGTGGCGTTAAAGAGGAAGAATTGAACCGGGAAGCTTTGACCAGAGAAGATGGAGTCTTCTGGTTCTAAAGGTCCAGGTACAGAACCGACAACCCCTGACCCCCCGTACCCACCCTACCCACAAACACACGGGCCCTACGCCCTCTCGCCTGGTGGGTGATTATAAACCCCTCCCACCTCCATTGTTTTATTCGTCTTCCTTCGTTCAATCTGTTCCGCTTCGTTGGGTTTAATTATCAGAGTGATGAAAAAACAAAGTCAGCAGATGAAGAGTTTGTGTATGTGTGTGTGTGTGTGTGTGTGTGTGTGTGTGTCTCTATTTTACCATGGTGAGGGTATGAACGTAGATCCTGGTTACCATGGTGAGGGTATGAACGTAGATCCTGGTTACCATGGTGAGGGTATGAACGTAGATCCTGGTTACCACGGTGAGGGTATGAACGTAGATCCTGGTTACCATGGTGAGGGTAGGAACGTAGATCCTGGTTACCATGGTGAGGGTAGGAATGTACAGTAGATCCTGGTTACCATGGTGAGGGTATGAACGTAGATCCTGGTTACCATGGTGAAGGTAGGAACGTAGATCCTGGTTACCATGGTGAGGGTAGGAACGTAGATCCTGGTTACCGTGGTGAGGGTAGGAACGTAGATCCTGGTTACCATGGTGAGGTTAGGAACGTAGATCCTGGTTACCGTGGTGAGGGTAGGAACGTAGATCCTGGTTACCGTGGTGATGGTAAGAACGTAGATCCTGGTTACCATGGTGAGGGTATGAACATAGATCCTGGTTACCATGGTGAGGGTAGGAACCTATATCCTGGTTACCATGGTGAGGTTATGAACGTATATCCTGGTTACCATGGTGAGGGTAGGAACGTAGATCCTGGTTACCGTGGTGAGGGTAGGAACGTAGATCCTGGTTACCATGGTGAGGGTAGGAATGTAGATCCTGGTTACCACGGTGAGGGTAGGAACGTAGATCCTGGTTACCGTGGTGAGGGTAGGAACGTAGATCCTGGTTACCATGGTGAGGTTGGAATTGTAGATCCTGGTTACCACGGTGAGGGTAGGAATGTAGATCCTGGTTACCATGGTGAGGGTAGGAACATAGATCCTGGTTACCATGGTGAGGGTAGGAACATAGATCCTGGTTACCATGGTGAGGGTAGGAACGTAGATCCTGGTTACCATGGTGAGGGTAGGAACGTAGATCCTGGTTACCATGGTGAGGGTAGGAACATAGATCCTGGTTACGATGGTGAGGGTAGGAACGTAGATCCTGGTTACCATGGTGAGGGTAGGAACATAGATCCTGGTTACCATGGTGAGGGTAGGAACATAGATCCTGGTTACCATGGTGAGGGTAGGAACGTAGATCCTGGTTACCATGGTGAGGGTAGGAACGTAGATCCTGGTTACCATGGTGAGGGTAGGAACGTAGATCCTGGTTACCATGGTGAGGGTAGGAACGTAGATCCTGGTTACCACGGTGAGGGTAGGAATGTAGATCCTGGTTACCACGGTGAGGGTAGGAACATAGATCCTGGTTACCATGGTGAGGGTAGGAACATAGATCCTGGTTACCATGGTGAGGGTAGGAACGTAGATCCTGGTTACCATGGTGAGGGTAGGAACGTAGATCCTGGTTACCATGGTGAGGGTAGGAACATAGATCCTGGTTACCATGGTGAGGGTAGGAACGTAGATCTTGGTTACCATGGTGAGGGTAGGAACATAGATCCTGGTTACCATGGTGAGGGTAGGAACATAGATCCTGGTTACCATGGTGAGGGTAAGAACATAGATCCTGGTTACCATGGTGAGGGTAGGAACGTAGATCCTGGT
Source organism: Neostethus bicornis (assembly GCA_902685375.1). Classification (NCBI taxonomy): domain Eukaryota; kingdom Metazoa; phylum Chordata; class Actinopteri; order Atheriniformes; family Phallostethidae; genus Neostethus; species Neostethus bicornis. The sequence continues at coordinate 96,320 of LR738559.1, forward strand.
TACCATGGTGAGGGTAGGAACGTAGATCCTGGTTACCATGGTGAGGGTAGGAACATAGATCCTGGTTACCATGGTGAGGGTAGGAACGTAGATTCATGTTTCCACCGAGCCTCATCCCTGAATCTCCATCACCTCGTCTCTTCAATGCCCTCAGGGAAGGCTTCTGATCGTTAAAACGTACGGATGAATTCTCACAAACAGAATGGGCTCCCGTGGAGTGGCATCACGTCTGCGCTGGCATGCTTTTATTAAAGGTTTGGAGCCTGAGGACCAAAGCGCAGCAGGAGGGGGCACATCACGTTTCTACCTCTCGCAGCGGGGGAAGTAACGCGTCGTTCCTTCCTGTAGATTTTTCTTTTTGCGAAGCCAAAAATCAATTATAATTTTCAGAGAAGCGGGCGGACACGTCGCCCGCTGATGGAGCGATCAGAAGGATTTCATGACTCAGCAAATCTGGAGAGATTTTACAGCAAAAAAAAAAAAAAAACGAGATTAAAAACATTGGAAACTTTCAAAATAAAAGGATCAAGAGTTTTTTAGGTTTTTTATTTCCTTCAAATAAACAGAAGAGCTGAACCGAAAAAGTAACAGTCTGGATTAACCAGACGATCTACGCACCAAGGTATGGTGAGGGTTTGAAACACTGGTCTTTCTGTGTGTAGTTTACTCCTTGTCTATGTGTGGGTTTTCTCTGGTTTCCTCCAAAAACATACATGTTATGTTGATTGGCGGCTAGGAATGAGTGTGTGTGTGGCCCAACAACAGACTGGCGACCTGTTCGGGGTGTACTCTGCCTCTTGTCTGAAATCAGCCGGGATAGATTCCGGCATCCCCCTCGACCCACTTAGGGATAATCGCCAATTTCACATCCCGGATTTAAAGACGTTCCCTGTCCAGCTGTGAGACAGCAGGTCTGAGCAGGTCTGAGATCTGCCTCTTGGTCTCCTCCTGGTGGGATATGGGAGGGTAGGAACGTAGATCCTGGTTACCATGGTGAGGGTAGGAACGTAGATCCTGGTTACCATGGTGAGGGTAGGAACGTAGATCCTAGTTACCATGGTGAGGGTAGGAACGTAGATCCTGGTTACCGTGGTGAGGGTAGGAACATAGATCCTGGTTACCATGGTGAGGGTAGGAACGTAGATCCTAGTTACCATGGTGAGGGTAGGAACGTAGATCCTGGTTACCATGGTGAGGGTAGGAACGTAGATCCTGGTTACCATGGTGAGGGTAGGAACATAGATCCTGGTTACCATGGTGAGGATAGGAACGTAGATCTTGGTTACCATGGTGAGGGTAGGAACGTAGATCCTGGTTACCATGGTGAGGGTAGGAACGTAGATCCTGGTTACCATGGTGAGGGTAAGAACATAGATCCTGGTTACCATGGTGAGGGTAGGAATGTAGATCCTGGTTACCATGGTGAGGGTAGGAACGTAGATCCTGGTTACCATGGTGAGGGTAAGAACGTAGATCCTAGTTACCATGGTGAGGGTAGGAACGTAGATCCTGGTTACCATGGTGAGGGTAGGAACGTATATCCTGGTTACCATGGTGAGGGTAGGAACGTAGATCCTGGTTACCATGGTGAGGGTAGGAACGTAGATCCGGAGTTACCCTGAGCTCCTCCTGGATGGCAGAAGTCCTCACCTGATCTCTGAGTGATCCCACCCTTCCTGCAGTGGGTAGTTTCAGTGTGGCGTGGCATCGGGTTGGTTCCAGAGCTCCGTTCCTTACATAAGAAGCTCTTTCTTATTCCATCAGACGGGTTGTGTTTGAGCTGGTAGCATCTAATTCAGGTTGGCAGCGTGAGACGCCGGGTGTCACCACCATAAACAGCCACAAATAAAAAAAACTCAAATGAAAAGCGACTCCCTCACTTTCAATTTCCTTTTTATTTTCTTTCACTTGACGTTTTAATCAGAAGCAGACTGATGCCCGCTTATCTCCATGCGGTGCCAGGACGTTCGGTTCAGAGGCTGGAATGAAGGTTGTCTTAGAAGAGGAGGGGGGGTGAGGGTGAGATGGCGACATTCGGGCATGGCAAGTCAAATAGGGGAAGGGCTCTGATTGGTCACACGGAGAAGCATTAACAGCTTCTCTAAGGATTTAAACACACACACACACCTTTCCTCGCCCACGCCGCGCTTTAGGAAGGGGGAGGGGCCACAATAGCGACAGGTGCTGGGCATTGATTTCAGGCTGCCCGGTCCGGTCAGATCTCAGAAGCTAAGCAGGCTGGGTCTAGGCCGTGCTTGGATCGGAGACCGCTGGAACCCCTGGTACTCCAGTGAGATGGTCAGACACCTGTTACTCTAGTGGGACGGTCGGACCCTTGGTACTCCAGTGGGATTGCCGTTGAGATTATATCACTGTCTCCCTGGGCAAGACATTTCACCCACGTTGCCTAGTCTGGATAGTGTGTGTGTGATTGGTTGGTGATGGTCAGTCTGGATCTGGTGTGTGTGTGTGATTGGTTGGTGATGATCAGTCTGGATCTGGTGTGTGTGTGATTGGTTGGTGATGATCAGTCTGGATCTGGTGTGTGTGTGTGATTGGTTGGTGATGATCAGTCTGGATCTGGTGTGTGTGTGATTGGTTGGTGATGGTCAGTCTGGATCTGGTGTGTGTTTGTGATTGGTTGGTGATGGTCAGTCTGGATCTGGTGTGTGTGTGATTGGTTGGTGATGGTCAGTCTGGATCTGGTGTGTGTGTGATTGGTTGGTGATGATCAGTCTGGATCTGGTGTGTGTGTGATTGGTTGGTGATGATCAGTCTGGATCTGGTGTGTGTGTGATTGGTTGGTGATGATCAGTCTGGATCTGGTGTGTGTGTGATTGGTTGGTGATGGTCAGTCTGGATCTGGTGTGTGTGTGATTGGTTTGTGATGGTCAGTCTGGATCTGGTGTGTGTGTGATTGGTTGGTGATGGCACACACACACACACACACACACACACACACACACACACACACACACACACACACACACACACACACACACACACACACACACACACACACACACACACACACACACACACACACACTCTCTCAGACGGGATAACTCAGAGTTTAACGTTGGCTTTTTTTTTTAACAAAAAGGTGCTTATGTTTTTATCCGATTGGTTCCGCTGCCACTCGGAGACAGGTCGCCTTTCAACTGGAAACCAAGGCGAGTTTTACGCTGGCAGGGGTTCGACGTGGCATTGAATGAACCAATCAGAGTCAAAGTCAAACTGTAACGGTGGAAGGATTGGATTCACTCCAAGAAAAAAAATGGTTCTATCTGTTAATTGTCTGAGGTTGAAAAATTTAATTGGCAGATGGAGAGTGATGTCATCGCCTCTCCATCGAGCATGCTCAGTAGAACTCATCTTCTCTGTGTGTGTAAACTCACTTCCTGTCGCGCTCTGATTGGTGAGGGTAGGAACGTAGATCCTGGTCACCATGGTGAGGGTAGGAACGTAGATCCTGGTTGCCATGGTGAGGGTAGGAACGTAGATCCTGGTTACCATGGTGAGGGTAGGAACGTAGATCCTGGTTACCATGGTGAGGGTAGGAACATAGATCCTGGTTACCATGGTGAGGGTAGGAACGTAGATCCTGGTTACCATGGTGAGGGTAGGAACGTAGATCCTGGTTACCACGGTGAGGGTAGGAACGTAGATCCTGGTTACCATGGTGAGGGTAGGAACGTAGATCCTGGGTACCATGGTCCTAATTATTGCTGACGCCGTTAAATCCGATCAGGAAAATGAAAGAATAATGGTTTCCTCTTTGGTTTTTTTTCGTTCACACCTCAACGACTCGTTCACATGTCCTCCTTCACTTCCTGATCCTAAGCCAATTACCTCTCCCCGCTCCGCCCCGTGCTCCCCCGGCCCTCCAGCCCGGTAATGGCTTCCAGGCTCTGGCTGGTTATTATAATTGGATTAAGCTGGAGATAAGCCCGGTGCCAGTGAAGCTCTTAAAGTCTCACTCTGGGTTTGGAAATCAGCTTGCCTCGCTGCCATGCCAACCTCTGACACATGAGAAGCTACGGAGACGAGGAGAAGTGTCACTGTCACGCTGGACGCCATCCATCCGCCCATTCATCCGCCATCTTTGTTTCACACTGATGCCATGAACGGTGTTTAGTGTGAAAGAAAAAGAGGGTTTGTGCGGTGCCGGTGCCCATTCCGGCTGATTTGAGGCGAGGGTACAGTACCCCGAACAGGTGGCCAGTCTGTCACGGGGCCACACACACACACTCATGTGTGGGGCAACTTGGCACCGGCCAATCAGCTTAACATGCATGTTTTTGGAGGGTGGGAGGAAACCCACACATACTGGGGAGAACATGCAAACTACACACAGAATGACCAGTGTTCAAAACCACGGCCCCACTCCGAGACTCAAACCCCTGACCTCCTTGCTGTGAGGCCACCATGCTACCCACTGTGCCACCATGCTTATTAGGAACCACTTATTTCTAATAAGATTGGGCTGGGGTAGTGGGGAGCGGGACCGCCCGAGCCTATTCTGACTGATTCAAGGTGAGGGGCAGGGTACACCCCGAAGAGGTCACCAGTCTGATGCAGGGCCACACACACACACACACACACACACACACACACACACACACACACACACACACACACACACACACTCTCATTCCTATCAGCCAATCCAACCTAACATGCATGTTTTTGGAGGAAACCGGAGAAAACCCACACATACACATGGAAGAACATGCAAACTACACACAGAAACACCAGCGTTTCAAGCCTCGCCCCTACTCCAGCACTTAAACCCCTGACCTTCTTGCTGTGAAGCCCCTTGAGTAAATTTTTTGGCTGCTGTACCCCCCCTCTGTTTACGTCCTGGTGGATGTATCCCGCTAACCAGCCGCTGACCCTCCCTGCTGGAGAACACGCGGACTCTCTGGAGAACCTGGATTACAGAGGATGGGCTTCAGCTCCTCTGTGGGCATCATGTTCCAGATTTATTCTGAGCTGCTGGAGGCGGGTAGGGGGAGCGGGCATTGAAATAAGGGATAAAACCCCCGGCTTATTATTATCATCAGTGTTTTTACTGAACTCAGTTTGATGTGATGGATGTTCTAACGAGCCAAACGAGGAAAGTGCTCGTTAAAACACTGCTTTTCCTCCTGAAAACCAGCTGAAAGCTTTCTAATGACCGAAAAAAAAAATCTATTCAAAACCCAAACGTTCAATAAAATAAAGGTTCCATTAAACTTTTACCCCTTTAGAGCCAAAAAACGGGCATTAACGAAGATTTAACCTGATGGTGGAAAAAAAAAGATGAATCCCACGGTGTGCCAAAGAGCTACGTTCCTACCCTCACCATGGTAATCAGATCTACGTTCCTACCCTCACCATGGTAACCAGGATCTACGTTCTTACCCTCACCATGGTAACCAGGATCTACGTTCCTACCCTCACCATGGTAACCAGAATCTACGTTCCTACCCTCACCATGGTAACCAGGATCTACGTTCATACCCTCACCATGGTAACAAGGATCTACGTTCCTACCCTCACCATGGTAACCAGGATCTACGTTCCTATCCTCACCATGGTAACCAGGATCTATGTTCCTATCCTCACCATGGTAACCAGGATCTATGTTCCTATCCTCACCATGGTAACCAGGATCTATGTTCCTACCCTCACCATGGTAACCAGGATCTACATTCCTACCCTCACCATGGTAACCAAGATCTACATCATCTGGGAGGAGCTTGGATTGGAGCCGTTGCTCCTCCGTGTTGAGAGTAGCCTCATGGAGTGGTTCGGGCATCTGATTAGAACGCCTTCCCGATGCCAGGCTACCATCACAGCCATGTTTTTTAAACACATTTTTTAAAGTATTTACAATCTTTTTGCAAACATAATTTGTTTCTTAAACAAAACCAGAAGGATTGAACCAATCAGATTCCGAGTTGATTCAACCAGGAAGTTCTCCTGTTGTTTCATTGGTCGATCCGCTGTGTGAATGATCCGTCGCTGCTGTTTAAACAATCTAATTGTTTATTGTTTTTTCAATGACGACGTTGTCGGTCGATGACTCGCTCTGTTCGACCAATCAGCTCGTCCCGTCCTCCATTATGTGCTTAACATTTACAAACTGTAATGAAAGGAAACGAATATTTGTCTTTATTGGCTTGTTATTCAATTAACATTTAACATTTTCCTCCGGGCACCTTTGGATCTAATCAGTGTGTGTGTGTGTGTGTGTGTGTGTGTGTGTGTGTGTGGGCACACAATTACCAATGCATGGGGACATTGGTCGATGTTTTCTGGGTACACGGCCAGCTGGTCAGTAAGTACCAGATCAAAACCAGACTCATAGGCGAAGGATGAGGGAGTGATGGTTCTGTTGTCTGGGCGATTGTCCTCTAATCAGAGGACGGTCATCCCCCATCCGGAGTTCATGCCAAGGTGTCCCTGAGTAAGACATTTCATACCAATAACTAGGTCAGGGACAGCAGGCATTTCATTATGATTCTTTACCCAAACAGAGAAGAGATAACTGCATCTGTCCGCCATGTTTGTAGTTCTATAGCTGGGAAGAGATGACGGCATCTGTCTGCCATGTTTGTAGTTCTTTAGCTGAACAAAGGAAATCAACAATGCTCTATGTTTTTGTGTTGGCAATGACCTGTGCCAAGGTGTCTCTGAGGAAGACATTGAACCCCCATGCCTCCTGATGGTGGTATAGAGCTTCCACCATCGGGTAGGAATGTGGGTGAATGGGTGAATGTGAGGGAGGAGACCCAGAGACGTGCTCGTACCTGCTGGAGATACTATGTCTCACAGCTGGACAGGGAATACCTCAGGATCCTCCTGGGTGAGATGGAGGATGCAGCCGGGGTGAGAGAAGCCTGGGTTTACTATCTGAGGGTGTTGTGCCCGCATCCCGGCCTGGTATAAGAGGTAATTAGACTGGTGGAATCGAGCATGCCATCCAGGTTTCTCAACGTAACCCGGTTTCTGCCCCCCCCGCCTACCCACCCGCCTGCCCGCTTTAAGAACCAGCCTGAGTATAGAATCAAACGGAGAGAAAACGTCTGAAATGGTTGCGATGCCCGCTCTTCTGCAGTCGTTTCCATGGTGATTAAAAGTAAAAATTCACAACTTTGTTGTCAGGTTTGGTCTTCCTCTCCGCTCGGCTCCGCTCGCTGTCCTGCTCCTCACACTCCCTCCGCATGGCAGCAGGATTAATAATTACCACCTCATCCATTATTCATGCCACCGTTTGGTAAACACTGAACTTCTCTCCATCACGGTGCCCGTCGGACCGGAGAGAAACAGAATATTCAGCAGCAGTGAAACAGATGAACACGTTGGTAATGAGGCGGGCGGACCTGGAGCGGCGTCCCTGCCCGGTTCACCTCGTCTTCTTCTTCTGAACCGCTGATTACTAAACTAACCTGGGTGATTTCAGGCAGGGTACACCCTGAACAGGTCACCAGTCTGTTGCAGGGACACACACACACACACAGATAGACAGACAGACACACACGCACGCACACATACACACACAGATAGACAGACAGACACGCGCGCGCACACACACACACATACACACACACACACACACAGATAGACAGACAGACACGCACGCACGCACACATACACACACAGATAGACAGACAGACACGCGCGCACACACACACACACACAGATAGACAGACAGACACGCACGCACGCACACATACACACACAGATAGACAGACAGACACACACACAGACAACCATACACACACACACACACACACACACACAGATAGACAGACAGATAGACACGCGCGCACACACACATACATACACACACACAGATAGACAGACAGACACACACACGCACACACACAGACAACCACACACATACACACACAGATAGACAGACAGACACACACACACACACACACATTCCTTTGGCCAATCAACCTAACATGTATGTTTTTGGAGGAAACCAGAGAAAACCCACACATATGCGGGTAGAACATGCAAACTACACACAGAAAGACCAGTGTTTCAAACCTTCCCCCCTCTCTGGGAATCCCTGACCTCCTTGCTGTGAGGCCCGTTGTTCAGATTCTTCTAAAAAACTTGATTTAAATGAACAAAATGTCCCCCTTTACGTTTTTTTTTGATAAGGTATTAGTGAGTGTGTGTGTGTGTGTGTGTGTGTGAGTTTTAATGTGTGTTTGAACCTCCATGTTCTGGGGGTTCATGACGGAGACGGTCTCCATGTTCTCGGTCTCCATCGTCGAGAGGGTCTCCATGATGGAGAGGGTCTCCATCATGGAGAGGGTCTCAATGGTGGAGAGGGTCTCCATCATGGAGAGGGTCTCCATGATGGAGAGGGTCTCAATGGTGGAGAGGGTCTCAATGGTGGAGAGGATCTCCATGGTGGAGAGGGTCTCAGTGGTGGAGAGGGTCTCCATGGTGGAGAGGATCTCCATGGTGGAGAGGGTCTCAATGGTGGAGAGGATCTCCATGGTGGAGAGGGTCTCAATGGTGGAGAGGATCTCCATGGTGGAGAGGGTCTCCGTGTTCTGGTGGTTCTTCATGGAGAGGGTCTGTTTAGAAAGTCCTTTATAAATAAAGTTTGATTTGATTTAGGGGACCGCTAACTGGTCCTAGGGGCTCCTAGCTGATCTTTCTGGGGGTACTAGCCTGTCTTAATGGGGGTGCTAGCCGGTCCAGGACGCTGCTCTCCAGCAGCCATCTTTGTTCCCTCATCAGGAACCAGTGTTCTTGTTAAGCCGACGCCCACATGCCGAGTTTATCACACAAGATGAACTCTGATTAAATAAGACGTAGCAGGTGGCATCCAGTGGATTCGTGGGAGGAACAGAGAGCCATGGAGCGGGCTGGTTGTTGCTAAAATGGCACGGACGTCCTCTCACGGGTATGCCTGGTGTTTACATTCCTACAGGATTCACAGCTTCCTGGTATCTCTGATGATTCTCCTGATTGGCATTGTTTTGATTTGTTTGTTTTGGGAATCTGTTCCGTTGTCTTCTGCTGTCGAGCCGCTCAACAGGAGTGGCTACCCTGCCCAGCTACCCTGCGGATGGGAGATCATTTCCGCCGCTTGTATCCATGATCTCATTCTTTCGGTCACCACCCACAGCTGGTTACCATGGTGAGGGTAGGAACGTAGATCCTGGTTACCACGGTGAGGGTATGAACGTAGATCCTGGTTACCACGGTGAGGGTAGGAACGTAGATCCTGGTTACCATGGTGAGGGTAGGAACGTTGATCCTGGTTACCATGGTGAGGGTAGGAATGTAGATCCTGGTTACCATGGTGAGAGTAAGAACGTAGATCCTGGTTACCATGGTGAGGGTAGGAGCATAGATCCTGGTTACCATGGTGAGGGTAGGAACGTAGATCCTGGTTACCATGGTGAGAGTAGGAGCATAGATCCTGGTTACCATGGTGAGGGTAGGAGCATAGATCCTGGTTACCATGGTGAGAGTAGGAGCATAGATCCTGGTTACCATGGTGAGGGTAGGAGCATAGATCCTGGTTACCATGGTGAGAGTAGGAACCTAGATCCTGGTTACCATGGTGAGGGTAGGAACGTAGATCCTGGTTACCATGGTGAGGGTAGGAGCGTAGATCCTGGTTACCATGGTGAGAGTAGGAACCTAGATCCTGGTTACCATGGTGAGGGTAGGAACGTAGATCCTGGTTACCATGGTGAGAGTAGGAGCATAGATCCTGGTTACCATGGTGAGAGTAGGAGCATAGATCCTGGTTACCATGGTGAGAGTAGGAGCATAGATCCTGGTTACCATGGTGAGGGTAGGAGCATAGATCCTGGTTACCATGGTGAGGGTAGGAGCATAGATCCTGGTTACCATGGTGAGGGTAGGAACGTAGATCCTGGTTACCATGGTGAGAGTAGGAACATAGATCCTGGTTACCATGGTGAGGGTAGGAGCATAGATCCTGGTCTCCTCTCCTTCTCTCGGCTGGACCCTCCCACCAGCAGTGAAGATGGAGAGTCTGACACACATCCTCTTCATCACCTCCTCCTCCTTCTGATCTGCTGCCAGGGACCTCCTTTGTTGGACACGGGCACAATGTGCCACATTTATTAAAAGTCTTTACTGTCACCAGCTTCAGCCAGGAGACGGGCGAGGGTAACGAGATGAAAGGGAGAGAGAGGGTGAGAGATGGCATTCTTTATCCTCCCTGAAATGTTTCACAGGGAACAGCGTGGCACAACCTGGCATCCAATGTGTGAAAAACTCTTCATTTTTTTTAGCTGGAAATAAAATAAAAAAACAAAGTTGTAAAAAAGTCTGAAACTCGTTTAATAAAATTTTAATTAGATTATTTTAACCAATGGCTGGATGATGACATCACAGCTAGAAGGTCAGGGGTCAAGTAGGAGTGGGGATGACGCCTGTAACACTGATCTTTCTGTGTGGAGTGAGCATGTTCTACCCGTGTGTGTAGGTTTTCTTTGGTTTCTACGACAAACTGTCAGAGTTTCATTTGTGATGCAGAGTAAATTCTATTCTGTCGTCTTCCGCTCATCCAGGCCGGGTCGCCGGGGGTAACAGCCTCAGACAGGAAGCCTAGGCTTCTCTCACCCCGTCTGCTTCCTCCATCTCACCCAGGAGGATCCTGAGGTGTTCCCTGTCCAGCTGGGAGACATAGTCTCTCCAGCAGGTCCAGGGTCTGACTCTTGGTCTCCTCCTGGTGGAACAGAACACCTCACCAGAGAGGGAGGCATCCTAACCAGATGCCCTCACCATGGTAACCAGGATCCACGTTCCTACCCTCACCATGGTAACCGGGATCTACGTTTCTACCCTCACCATGGTAACCAGGATCTACGTTCCTACCCTCACCATGGTAACCGGGATCTACGTTTCTACCCTCACCATGGTAACCAGGATCTACGTTCCTACCCTCACCATGGTAACCAGGATCTACGTTTCTACCCTCACCATGGTAACCAGGATCTACGTTCCTACCCTCACCATGGTAACCGGGATCTACGTTTCTACCCTCACCATGGTAACCAGGATCTACGTTCCTACCCTCACCATGGTAACCAGGATCTACGTTCCTACCCTCGTCATGGTAACCAGGATCTACGTTCCTACCCTCACCATGGTCCCAGGATCTACGTTCCTACCCTCACCATGGTAACCAGGATCTATGTTCCTACTCTCACCATGGTAACCAGGATCTACGTTCCTACACTCACCATGGTAACCAGGATCTACGTTCCTACTCTCACCATGGTAACCAGGATCTACGTTCCTACCCTCACCATGGTAACCAGGATCTACGTTCCTAACCTCACCATGGTAACCAGGATCTACTTTCCTACCCTCACCATGGTAACCAGGATGTACGTTCCTACCCTCACCATGGTAACCAGGATGTACGTTCCTACCCTCACCATGGTAACCAGGATGTACGTTCCTACCCTCACCATGGTAACCAGGATCTACGTTCCTACCCTCACCCTGGTAACCAGGATCTACATTCCTACCCTCACCATGGTAACCAGGATCTACGTTCCTACCCTCACCATGGTAACCAGGATCTACATTCCTAACCTCACCATGGTAACCAGGATCTACGTTCCTACCCTCACCATGGTAACCAGGATCTACTTTCCTAACCTCACCATGGTAACCAGGATCTACGTTCCTACCCTCACCATGGTAACCAGGATCTATGTTCCTACCCTCACCATGGTAACCAGGATCTATGTTCCTACCCTCACCATGGTAACCAGGATCTACGTTCCTACCCTCACCATGGTAACCAGGATCTACGTTCCTAACCTCACCATGGTAACCAGGATCTACGTTCCTAACCTCACCATGGTAACCAGGATCTACGTTCCTACCCTCACCATGGTAACCAGGATCTACGTTCCTACCCTCACCATGGTAACCAGGATCTACGTTCCTAACCTCACCATGGTAACCAGGATCTACGTTCCTACCCTCACCATGGTAACCAGGATCTATGTTCCTACCCTCACCATGGTAACCAGGATCTACATTCCTACCCTCACCATGGTAACCAGGATCTATGTTCCTACCCTCACCATGGTAACCAGGATCTACGTTCCTACCCTCACCATGGTAACCAGGATCTACGTTCCTACCCTCACCATGGTAACCAGGATCTACGTTCCTAACCTCACCATGGTGAGGAGTTCTCAAATGGAGTTCTTGGGGCCTGAGGAGGATGGAGATCAACTGAATCGTCATGTTCATAGAGGAGAGAGGAAAGAAGGAAACCTGGAGGAGATGAAGGGAGACGAGAGGAGAGAAGAGGAGGAGAGGACGGGAGTAGAGGAGTGGAGGGGGGGTAGATGAGGAGAGGAGGTCCGTGCTGTGCTTTAGAGATGAGTGTCTGTCTCACTGCTGCTGGACACCTTAACAGGTTGTCTAGCAACAGCTGAGAGCTTTGAGAGGTTTGAGCGCTGCAGAGCGGAGCTTTTCAGAGTCTCTGAGGTTTTTTTTTTCGTCCGTTTAACAGACTGATAATTAGAACTTATCGATATATTGATAATAAATCGATATCGCTTCGATTTCTCGTTCGTTTGAATCAGTTTCTCCCAAAAATATCACAATAATTACTTTTTGATGGTCTGGAATGAGGCTGGACTGTGGCGTCACAGCAACTAGGTCAGGGATTCGAGTCCCGGAATGGGCAGGGCTTGAAACACAGTCCTTTCCGTGTGAAGTTTGCATGTTCTCCCCATCTATGTGTTGTTTTTCTATGTGTTTTTTTCTGGTTTCCTCTAAAAACATACATGTTAGATGATTGGCTGCCAAGAAACTACCCCCTAGGAATGTGAGTGTGGATGGCTGTGTGTGTGTGTGGCCCCGCAACAGACTGGCAACCTGTTCAGGGTGTACCCTGCCCCTTGCCTTTAAACAGCCAGGATGGGCTCCAGCACCCCCCGAAACCTTGTACGGTTAAGAAGGTGACTGACAGTGACTTATGGAACGAGGCTGCACAGTGGCTTCATAGCAACTAGGTCAGGGATTCGAGTCCTGGAGGGATTGAGGTTTGAAACATAGTCCTTACTGTGTGTAGTTTGCATGTTCTGCTCATCTATGTGTTGTTTTTCTATGTGTGTTTTTTTCTCTGGTTTCCTCTAAAAACGTACATGTTAGTTGATTGGCTGCCAAGAAACTGCCCCTAGGATTGAGTGTGTGTGTGTGTGTCACCCCGCAACAGACTGGCAACCTATTCGGGGTATACCATGCCTCCCAGCCTGGATGGGCTCTGGCACCCCGCGTGACTCCGCTAGGGATAAACGGTTCAGAACATGAATGAATGAATGAAAACTGTCCCTGAATGAGTGTGTATTATTTTTGTGTGTGTGTGGAAGGTTGTGTGTGTGTGTTGCCTCGTAACAGACTGGCAACCTGTTTAGGGTTCGTTTGAAGTCATAAACACATTTAACCATTAGAAGGAAAGATGTGTAGCCCCGCCCTCTGACATCATCAACCAGAGACGGATGATGGAGGGCGGGGCTACATGTTCACATATGATTGATTGACAGCTTCCCTCTCTTATTTTACTAAAAGGTTGACGGGTCCCTGGTGACACGCCCGTCTGCCCGTCTGCCCGTCCTGGTGGCTGTTAGTGGGATTAAAAGAGAGCAGATGTTTGGAGGAGGGCAACCTGGGAGTGGGCATGGGGGGCAATAAAACCAGTGGAACCGGGAAGGCATCATACCTGTTTGAAGTGGTTTACAAAGAAAAAAAAGGGGTTGAAGTCAGACCGGCAGCCCTACGGCCACGGGCATGATCTTATTATCATACACATGAAAATTTAACCACGTCACAGACAAGATTGGCATAAAAAAAAACAAAAAAAAACAGGATCTTCGTTCCTACCCTCACCATGGTAACCAGGATCTACGTACGTTCCTACCCTCACCATGGTAACCAGGATCTATGTTCCTACCCTCACCGTGGTAACCAGGATCTATGTTCCTACCCTCACCATGGTAACCAGGATCTACGTACGTTCCTACCCTCACCATGGTAACCAGGATCTATGTTCCTACCCTCACCGTGGTAACCAGGATCTACGTACGTTCCTACCCTCACCATGGTAACCAGGATCTACGTACGTTCCTACCCTCACCGTGGTAACCAGGATCTACGTTCCTACCATCACCATAGTAACCACTGTAGGTGGTGACTGAAAGAACGATATCGCGGATACAAGCGGCTGTAATGAGATTCCTCTGCAGGTTGGCGGGGCTTTCACGCTCTGCCATCTGGGAGGAGCTTGGAGTAGAGCTGCTCCTCCTCCAGGTTGAGAGAAACCAGACAGGGTGGTTCAGGCATCTGGTTAGGATGCCTCCCTCGCTGGTGAATTATTCCGTCCCACCAGGAGGAGACCCAGAATCAGACCCTGGACCTGCTGGAGAGACTATGTCTCACTGGACAGGGAACACCTCAGGATCCTCCTGGGTGAGATGGAGGATGCAGCTGGGGTATGAGGCTGGTGCCACCATGACCTGTCCCCGGATAGGTGGAGGCCAACAGAACCTCGGGTCATGGTTTGATCAGGATGGAAATGAACTGAACTTCTTTATGTTTTTATAGATTTATGTAAGAGTTTCTAAATAAATTGTCTTTCTGATGAGTTTTTTTTAAACATCCTAACCAATTTTTTTTTTCTCTTTCTTTTCTCGGTGCGGTGTCTTCCTCTTCATCCCACCTTCCTACCCGCTCTGTTTGGATGAAAAAGGTAAGAGAAGCTCATCTTTTCTGCTGCGGTGTGTGTGAGTGTGCGTGTGTGTGTGGCTTGCCGAAAGCAACTCGCAGAAAAAAAATAGTTTCTGTGATCGTTTGACATGTTCATAAAGGATTCATTAACGACGTTTGATGGGTTTGAATTGATCAGATAATATCAAGGGGTGGATCCAAGAGGGGTCGACAAAAAAAAAAAACTGAAAAGTATTTTTCCTTCTTTAATTATTGCAAATTTTTGGCAAAAATGCTGGAAAATGACCCTTATTTTTTAAAGTGTTCAGGAGTGATGCCCCCTGATGCTTCCAATACTGGCGAGGACCCCCGTCCTCTTATTGATGCTGCTGTTTGATCTGGTTTCTTATCAGAATCTTTTTTTATTCAATATGTTAATGTATCGTCCTGATTGGACGGACATCTGGTGTTACCATGACGACTGACGGGCATTAATATTCATAGAATATTTCTAATATGGTTGCGAATTGATGGCAAGGGCAGTAACGTAGATCCTGGTTACCATGGTGAGGGTAGGACCGTAGATCCTGGTTACCATGGTGAGGGTAGGAACATAGATCCTGGTTACCATGGTGAGGGTAGGACCGTAAATCCTGGTTACCATGGTGAGGGTAGGAACATAGATCCTGGTTACCATGGTGAGGGTAGGAACATAGATCCTGATTACCATGGTGAGGGTAGGAACGTAGATCCTGGTTACCATGGTGAGGGTAGGAACATAGATCCTGGTTACCATGGTGAGGGTAGGACCGTAGATTCTGGTTACCATGGTGAGGGTAGGAACATAGATCCTGGTTACCATGGTGAGGGTAGGACAGTAGATCCTGGTTACCATGGTGAGGGTAGGAACATAGATCCTGGTTACCATGGTGAGGGTAGGACCGTAGATCCTGGTTACCATGGTGAGGGTAGGAACGTAGATCCTGGTTACCATGGTGAGGGTAGGAACGTAGATCCTGGTTACCATGGTGAGGGTAGGACCGTAGATTCTGGTTACCATGGTGAGGGTAGGAACATAGATCCTGGTTACCATGGTGAGGGTAGGACAGTAGATCCTGGTTACCATGGTGAGGGTAGGAACATAGATCCTGGTTACCATGGTGAGGGTAGGACCGTAGATCCTGGTTACCATGGTGAGGGTAGGAACATAGATCCTGGTTACCATGGTGAGGGTAGGACCGTAGATCCTGGTTACCATGGTGAGGGTAGGAACGTAGATCCTGGTTACCATGGTGAGGGTAGGAACGTAGATCCTGGTTACCATGGTGAGGGTAGGAACGTAGATCCTGGTTACCATGGTGAGGGTAGGAATGTAGATCCTGGTTACTATGGTGAGGGTAGGAACGTAGATCCTGGTTACCATGGTGAGGGTAGGAACGTAGACCCTGGTTACCATGGTGAGGGTAGGAACGTAGATCCTGGTTACCATGGTGAGGGTAGGAACGTAGATCCTGGTTACCATGGTGAGGGTAGGACCGTAGATTCTGGTTACCATGGTGAGGGTAGGAACATAGATCCTGGTTACCATGGTGAGGGTAGGACAGTAGATCCTGGTTACCATGGTGAGGGTAGGAACATAGATCCTGGTTACCATGGTGAGGGTAGGACCGTAGATCCTGGTTACCATGGTGAGGGTAGGAACATAGATCCTGGTTACCATGGTGAGGGTAGGACCGTAGATCCTGGTTACCATGGTGAGGGTAGGAACGTAGATCCTGGTTACCATGGTGAGGGTAGGAACGTAGATCCTGGTTACCATGGTGAGGGTAGGAACGTAGATCCTGGTTACCATGGTGAGGGTAGGAATGTAGATCCTGGTTACTATGGTGAGGGTAGGAACGTAGATCCTGGTTACCATGGTGAGGGTAGGAATGTAGATCCTGGTTACCATGGTGAGGGTAGGAACGTAGATCCTGGTTACCATGGTGAGGGTAGGAATGTAGATCCTGGTTACCATGGTGAGGGTAGGAACGTAAATCCTGGTCTCTGATTTGCTGATTCCAATCCCAGCTGCTTCCCACTCTGTAGTACATTGGTCCAGTCTTTCGGTTCCCCCTCCAGCCCCTCCTCCTGCTCCCATCAGGTTTCCATGGTGACATGAGAGGACGTGTAGAACGTCCTGTCACATCTCAGTGAACTCCATCTTCCTGCTTCTGTCCATCAAACTTCCTCCAGGAAGCTTCATTTAAAGTTTTCCTCTTCCTGCTGAGCCTGTCTCGCCTCATAGAATCCCCCCTCCTCTCGCTCCCCTCCTCACCTCACCCTTCCATCCAATTATCCTCCATGTTTTTCTCCGTCTCCATCCGGGTGGTAGTTTATGTCCCTCCATCACATCCTCTCATATTCCACTCCAAACCGTCAGTAAACGGATCCCAAAAAAACGCCTGCTGTGTTTGTTTTTCATCATTTGTTAATGTTTACTTTTGTTTATTCGACTTCGGTCACAAACGATGAGTCATCAAAACGATTTCAATCCCATGATTCACTCTGTTTGATACAAGCGGGCGAGATGAACTTCCTCTGCAGGGTGGCTGGGCTCTCACTCAGAGACTGGATGAGGAGCTCTGCCATCCGGGAGGAGCTCGTTGTCGAACCTCTCCTCCTCCAGGTCGAGAGGAGTCAGATGGGGTGGTTCCCCGAATGCCTCGCTGGTGAGCCGTTTTTCATTCTGATTCACTGGAGCTGAAAAACATTGTTGGCATAGAAACCCACATTAAACCCAACGCAGAGCCAGCTGTGTGGAGTCCCACCAACGACTCTTGGTGGTAAACGGACTCTACTTATATAGTGCTTATATAGCGCTTCACAGTGTAGCTCACATTCATACCTGATGGGGACGCTGCCATGCAAGGTGCAACCCACCATCAGGAGCAATTGAGTGTCTTGCTGAAGGACACCTCGGCATGAACTTCTGGCAGGGGATCGAACCGGCAACCCTCCGGTTACAGGGCGGTCACCGTACTCACTGAGCCATCCTTCCCCTGAGATAGTGCCACCTAGCAGCTGTTCTGAAGCTGTGTGGCACTCTTCTCTTAGACTGTGTGGAGCTACCGGACTCGTGAAATCTCATCGTTAAAAATCAGTAATAAATTAAAGGCATGAATAAAATATTAATTTGTAAAAATTATATAATTAAGAAATATTTTTATCGGACTTTAAACTTTCATTAAAATGATATATTAAAGTTTTTTTTAATTTGCAGCAAAAACAAAAATTCTGTTAAAAATAATGATTTTTTTAAAATAATCTTTTATTTTTTACCTCATTTTTTTTTTTTCCGGTTTCATTGGTTAAAGTTTTTATGATTTTTTTTTTTGGTTTTATTGGTTAAAGTTTTTATGATTTTTTTTTTTGGTTTTATTGGTTAAAGTTTTTATGATTTTTTTTTTTGGTTTTATTGGTTAAAGTTTTTATGATTTTTTTTTTTGGTTTTATTGGTTAAAGTTTTTATGATTTTTTTTTTTGGTTTTATTGGTTAAAGTTTTTATGATTTTTTTTTTTTTTGGTTAAAGTTTTTTTGTTTTTTTTTTTTTTTTTTTGGTTTTATTGGTTAAAGTTTTGTGATTTTTTTTTTTTTGGTTAAAGTTTTTATGATTTTTTTTTTTTTTTTTGGTTTTATTGGTTAAAGTTTTTATGATTTTTTTTTTTTTGGTTTTATTGGTTAAAGTTTTTATAATTTTTTTTTTTTTTTTTTTTTTGGTTTTATTGGTTAAAGTTTTTATGATTTTTTTTTTTTTTTGGTTTTATTGGTTAAAGTTTTTGTGATTTTTTTTTTTTTGGTTTTATTGGTTAAAGTTTTTATGATTTTTTTTTTTGGTTTTATTGGTTAAAGTTTTTGTGATTTTTTTTTTTTTGGTTTTATTGGTTAAAGTTTTTATGATTTTTTTTTTTGGTTTTATTGGTTAAAGTTTTTATGATTTTTTTTTTTTTTTGGTTTTATTGGTTAAAGTTTTTATGATTTTTTTTTTTTTGGTTTTATTGATTAAAGTTTTTATGATGTTTTTTTTTTATTTATTTATTTCATTGGTTAAAGTTTTTATGATGTTTTTTCATTGGTTAAAGTTTTTATGATTTTTTTTTTTTGGTTTTATTGATTAAAGTTTTTATGATGTTTTTTTTTATTTATTTATTTCATTGGTTAAAGTTTTTATGATGTTTTTTCATTGGTTAAAGTTTTTTTTTTTTTTTTTTAACCGATTACCTCGTGATGGATTCCATGCCATCCTGATGGTCTATTGTTACCATGGCGACGGTGATGGAGAGCTATTGATCGGACATGTTTCTTTTCTGCTGCTTGTTTGTTTGTTGTTTATTTTTCTCCTGAACTACATGAAGCTAAACGACGGCTAATTAACGGGTTTAATATGCAAATGAGCAGCGGAGGGAAACCTTGTGTGTGTGTGTGTATATGAGTGTGAGAGAGAGAGAGTTGTGTGTGTATGTGTGAGTGTGTGTATAAGTGAGTGTGTATGTGAGTGTGTGTACGTATGTATGTGTGTGTGAATATGTGAGTGAGTGTGTGTATATGTGTGTGTGAGTGTGTGGATGGGTGTGGTTGGGTGTGTGTGTATGTGTGTGTGTACAGTATGTGTGTGTGTGTACAGTACGTATGTGTGTGTGTGAGAGTGAGTGTTTGTGTGGATGGGTGTGTGAAAGAGTGTGTGTATGTGTGTGTGTTTATATATATATATGTGTGTGTGTGTGTGTGTGTGTGTGTGTGTGTGTGTGTGTGTGTGTGAGTGTAGGAACTCAGAAAGTTTAACCCCTGAGGGGAACATCCCCCCCACTCTGCTGCTCTTATTTACCACAAACAACAACAATAACAACCAGATATGTTAAGTCCTCCTGTGGCGATGGTGTGTGTGTGGGTGTGTGTGTGTGTGTGTTTGGGGATTTGGAACAGATGGAGCAAGGAAACTCTCGTTTACCTGGATTAGTTTTACTTTTGAATCATTTTATGTTTTTAAGGAGTTTGATTTAGCGTCGGCATGGTAACAGATGCTGCTTCGTACTCCTGGTACTCCAAAAAATATCCTCCTAACAAGTCTTTATTTCATGTTAGTTAGGTTACCATGGTGAGGGTAGGAACATAGATCCTGGTTACCATGGTGAGGGTAGGAACGTAGATCCTGGTTATCATGGTGAGGGTAGGAACGTAGATCCTGGTTACCATGGTGAGGGTAGGAACGTAGATCCTGGTTAGCATGGTGAGGGTAGGAACATAGATCCTGGTTACCATGGTGAGGGTAGGAACGTAGATCCTGGTTATCATGGTGAGGGTAGGAACGTAGATCCTGGTTAGCATGGTGAGGGTAGGAACGTAGATCCTGGTTATCATGGTGAGGGTAGGAACATAGATCCTGGTTACCACGGTGAGGGTAGGAACGTAGATCCTGGTTACCATGGTGAGGGTAGGAACATAGATCCTGGTTACCATGGTGAGGGTAGGAACGTAGATCCTGGTTACCATGGTGAGGGTAGGAACGTAGATCCTGGTTACCATGGTGAGGGTAGGAACGTAGATCCTGGTTACCATGGTGAGGGTAGGAACGTAGATCCTGGTTACCATGGTGAGGGTAGGAACGTAGATCCTGGTTACCACGGTGAGGGTAGGAACGTAGATCCTGGTTACCACGGTGAGGGTAGGAACATAGATCCTGGTTACCATGGTGAGGGTAGGAACGTAGATCCTGGTTATCATGGTGAGGGTAGGAACATAGATCCTGGTTACCATGGTGAGGGTAGGAACGTAGATCCTGGTTACCACGGTGAGGGTAGGAACGTAGATCCTGGTTACCACGGTGAGGATAGGATCGTAGATCCTGGTTACCACGGTGAGGGTAGGAACGTAGATCCTGGTTACCATGGTGAGGGTAGGAACGTAGATCCTGGTTACCATGGTGGGGGTAGGAACGTAGATCCTGGTTACCATGGTGAGGGTAGGAACGTAGATCCTGGTTACCATGGTGAGGTTAGGAACGTAGATCCTGGTTACCATGGTGAGGGTAGGAACGTAGATCCTGGTTACCATGGTGAGGGTAGGAGTGTAGATCCTGGTTACCATGGTGAGGGTAGGAACGTAGATCCTGGTTACCATGGTGAGGGTAGGAACGTAGATCCTGGTTACCATGGTGAGGGTAGGAACGTAGATCCTGGTTACCATGGTGAGGGTAGGAACATAGATCCAGTTTGATTGACGGTAGAACGTTCAGAATAAATAATTTGCTGAATAAATGGAAGTGAAGTCTGAACACTTCACTGAATCTGGAACAAATTCCATGATGGTCCGACCCGAACAGGAGGCCTGAATAATTCAGACCTGGTCTGAGGAGCAGAGAGTGTGAGAAACGACTGGAGGGAATGTTAGGCTTACCCATCGTTACATCATCACTTCGTTCCGACCAGATGAACAGTCTCTGAAAATATTTCAAAACAAAAGCTTTACATTAAAAAGACATTAAAGTTTCAAAAAGATCAAAGATTTTAAAACTGGGATGAAAATTGATTTTTTTTTTTTACAGCTCGTCTTTATTTCCTGTTTCTATTTTTTATTTTAAATCATCCTCGTTTTTGCCAGAAATAAAAAAAAAACTTCAAAGTTTCACTTTTAGCCTTAAAAAATAAATAAATTAAAAAAAAAAAAATTGGACAAAATAAAAGGGTGTTATTGATGAAAAAAAAATTCTTAGAAACAAATAAGGTACAAGCGGCTGAAATGAGCTTCCCCTGCAGGGTGGCTGAGCTCTCACTCAGAGATCAGGTTCCATGCGGGAGGAGCTCGGTGTCGAGCCGCTCCTCCTCGAGGTCGAGAGGAGCCAGATGGGGTGGTTCAGGCATCTGGTCAGGATGTCCCACCAGGACGAGACCAAGAGGCAGACCCCGGACCTGCTGGAGAGATTATGTCTCAGGCTTCCCGTGGGCTTCCCGTCTCAGGCTGTTGCCCCCGGCAACCCGACCCCGGATAAGCGGAAGACGACGGAACGGAAAAGATAAGAGCTGGTAAAGCTTCACTCCAGTGAAACGTCCTACCCAGCTACCTTCCCAGAACGTTCTGGGAAGGTTCTTTAAAGGTTATTTTTGGTTCTCTAAAGGTTATTTTTTTGGTTTTCAGAACCTTAATTTTAACCATAACATTTAGAATTTGGTTCTCTCAACGTTCTGGGAAGGTTAGGTTCTAACACAACCACCATCTAACCTTTAGGGAACCTTTAGAGAACCTCAGGCTAACGTTCCCTGGAGGTTCTCTGGAGGTTCCCCTGGAGGTTCTCTGTTTTTTGGATAAGGACACTTTACTGTCTCCTAAAGCACTTTACCAGTTGCTAAGGCAACAGTTTGTTTTTTTAATATACTTTTTTAATCTCTCACTGGGAAATTTCTGTGCTAGATCACACCGCAGAAGGCTGCCACATATGACGGCGCCAATGGAGGGAGAAATGGGGAGTTAGGTGTCTTCTCCAAGGACCCGAAACGTGAACTCAGTGAGATATGAACCCGTAAACTTCTGGTTGGTAGGCGAAAGCTCCAGTGGTTAGAGCGTTGCCATAGGAAGGTAGATCCTGGTTACCATGGTGAGGGTAGGAACGTAGATCCTGGTTACCATGGTGAAGGTAGGAACATTGATCCTGGTTACCATGGTGAGGGTAGGAACGTAGATCCTGGTTACCATGGTGAGGTTATTAACGTAGATCCTGGTTACCATGGTGAGGGTAGGAATGTAGATCCTGGTTACCATGGTGAGGGTAGGAACGTAGATCCTGGTTACCATGGTGAGGGTAGGAATGTAGATCCTGGTTACAATGTTGACGGTAGGAACGTAGATCCTGGTTACCATGGTGAGGGTAGGAACGTAGATCCTGGTTACCATGGTGAGGGTAGGAACTTAGATCCTGGTTACCATGGTGAAGGTAGGAACGTTGATCCTGGTTACCATGGTGAGGGTAGGAACGTAGATCCTGGTTACCATGGTGAGGGTATTAACGTAGATCCTGGTTACCATGTTGACGGTAGGAACGTAGATCCTGGTTACCATGGTGAGGGTAGCAACGTAGATCCTGGTTACCATGGTGAGGGTAGGAACGTAGATCCTAGTAACCATGGTGAGGGTAGGCACGTAGATCCTGGTTACCATGGTGAGGGTAGGAACATAGATCCTGGTTACCATGGTGAGGGTAGGAACATAGATCCTGGTTACCATGGTGAGGGTAGGAACATAGATCTTGGTTACCATGGTGAGGGTAGGAACATAGATCCTGGTTACCATGGTGAGGGTAGGAACGTAGATCCTGGTTACCATGGTGAGGGTAGGAACATAGATCCTGGTTACCATGGTGAGGGTAGGAACGTAGATCCTAGTAACCATGGTGAGGGTAGGCACGTAGATCCTGGTTACCATGGTGAGGGTAGGAACATAGATCCTGGTTACCATGGTGAACGTAGGAACATAGATCCTGGTTACCATGGTGAGGGTAGGAACGTAGACCCTGGTTACCATGGTGAGGGTAGGAACATAGATCCTGGTTACCATGGTGAGGGTAGGAACATAGATCCTGGTTACCATGGTGAGGGTAGGAACATACAGTGGTGGTCAAAAGTTTACATACACTTGTAAAGAACATAATGTCATGGCTGTCTTGAGTTTCCAGTTATTTCAACAACTCTGATTTTTCTCTGATATAGTGATTGGAACAGATCCTTCTTTGTCACAAAAAACATTCATGAAGTTTGATTCTTTTATGACTTTATTATGGGTAAACTGAAAATGTGACAAAATCAGCTGGGTCAAAAATATACATACAGCAATGCTAATATTTGGTTACATGTCCTTTGGCCATTTTTACTTCAATTAGGCGCTTTTGGTAGCCATCCACAAGCTTCTGGTAAGTTTCTGGTTGAATCTTTGACCACTCCTCTTGACAGAATTGGTGCAGTTCAGTTAAATTTGTTGGCTTTCTGACATGGACTTGTTTCTTCAGCATTATCCACATGTTCTCGATGGGATTTAAGTCAGGACTTTGGGAAGGCTATTCTAAAACCTTAATTCTAGCCTGATTTAGCCATTCCATTACCACTTTTGATGTGTGTTTGGGGTCATTGTCCTGTTGGAACACCCAACTGCGCCCAAGATCCAACCTTCGGGCTGATGACTTCAGCTTTTCTTGAAGAATTTGAAGGTAATCCTCCTTCTTCATTGTCCCATTGACTCTCTGTAAAGCACCAGTTCCATTTGCAGCAAAACAGGCCCACAGCATAATACCACCACCACAGTGCTTGATGGTAGGCATGGGGTTCTTGGGGTTAAAGGCCTCACCTTTTCTCCTCCAAACATATTGCTGGGCATTGTGGCGAAACAGCTCAATTTTTGTTTCATCTGACCACAGAACTTTGTCCATGTGATCAGCAGCAAACTTTAGTCGAGCCTTAAGGTGCCGCTTTTGGAGCAAGGGCTTCCTTCTGACACGGCAACCTCTCAGTCCATGCCGATGCAAAACACGCTTTAATGTGGACACTGACACCTGTGTTTCAGCAGCTTCTAATTCTTGGCAGATCTGCTTTTTGGTGCTCCTGGGTTGACTCTTCACCCTCCTGACCAGTTTTCTCTCAGCAGCAGGTGACAGCTTGCGTTTTCTTCCTGATCGTGGCAGTGACAAAACAGTGCCATGCACTTTATACTTACAAACAATTGTTTGCACTGTTGCTCTTGGAACCTGCAGCTGCTTTGAAATGGCTCCAAGTGACTTTCCTGACTTGTTCAAGTCAATGATTCTCTTTTTCAAATCTGTGCTGAGCTCCTTTGACTTTCCCATTGAAGCGTTTGTGGGTGTTTTTATCCAATGAGCCCTTTTTAAATGGCCTCAGAGAAGTCACCAGCTGTAGTCACTCATAATCACTCACAAGAAGTTAAGAGGTCATGCTATGAAGCTCATGTCATTGACACAACTTTCTAAGTCTCCAAAATTGCTCATTCATGTTGCTGTATGTATATTTTTGACCCAGCTGATTTTGTCACATTTTCAGTTTACCCATAATAAAGTCATAAAAGAATCAAACTTCATGAATGTTTTTTGTGACAAAGAAGGATCTGTTCCAATCACTATATCAGAGAAAAATCAGAGTTGTTGAAATAACTGGAAACTCAAGACAGCCATGACATTATGTTCTTTACAAGTGTATGTAAACTTTTGACCACCACTGTAGATCCTGGTTACCATGGTGAGGGTAGGAACATAGATCCTGGTTACCATGGTGAGGGTAGGAACATAGATCCTGGTTACCATGGTGAGGGTAGGAACATAGATCCTGGTTACCATGTTGACGGTAGGAACGTAGATCCTGGTTACCATGGTGAGGGTAGGAACATAGATCCTGGTTACCATGGTGAGGGTAGGAACATAGATCCTGGTTACCATGGTGAGGGTAGGAACGTAGACCCTGGTTACCATGGTGAGGGTAGGAACGTAGATCCTGGTTACCATGGTGAGGGTAGGAACATAGATCCTGGTTACCATGGTGAGGGTAGGAACGTAGATCCTGGTTACCATGGTGAGGGTAGGAACGTAGATCCTGGTTACCATGGTGAGGGTAGGAACATAGATCCTGGTTACCATGGTGAGGGTAGGAACATAGATCCTGGTTACCATGGTGAGGGTAGGAACATAGATCCTGGTTACCATGTTGACGGTAGGAACGTAGATCCTGGTTACCATGGTGAGGGTAGGAACATAGATCCTGGATACCATGGTGAGGGTAGGAACATAGATCCTGGTTACCATGGTGAGGGTAGGAACGTAGACCCTGGTTACCATGGTGAGGGTAGGAACGTAGATCCTGGTTACCATGGTGAGGGTAGGAACATAGATCCTGGTTACCATGGTGAGGGTAGGAACGTAGATCCTGGTTACCATGGTGAGGGTAGGAACGTAGATCCTAGTAACCATGGTGAGGGAAGGAACGAATGGTAAGTCTCGTGTTTGGTTTTTGATCTCTGAACTCACCTCATAGTTATGGAAATTTACACCCAGAGGACGAGAGGCTCAGATGTGGTGTGTGTGGTTGGCGTGTGTGTGGTTGGCATGTGTGTTTATCGGTGGATGGGGGGGCACCTGCTCCAAACAAAGAGCCAGGAAGTGTGTGTGACCCAGTTTGCACGCGTACATAAAAACCACTCTAACCAAAAATGCTAATGAAGTTTTCTGTGTCAGAAACCAGGCTGTGAAAAAAACCTCCTCACAGAGACACTAATTAGATTTCCAAACAGTCCAGAAGTGTGTGTGTGTGTGTGTGTGGAGATGTTTGATTGGGTTTCTAAGAAGTTCTTGAGTTAGCGTGTCCTAAACAAGACATCGTGACTTAACCCTAGATGGTGCATAAACTATATCGTCCAATCCAAACAGTCTGTGGGGAGCGATCCGGTGTCACGTTAAAAAAGGGCCGTGTACTCAAACATGACCAAAAAAAAAAACTTCTAAAAACATCCACACTTTAAAACTTTGGGGTGTTACATCATAGTGTTAATTTTTAAAGTGTACTGCGCATGATCGGAGGTGTTTTTATTTCAAATAATGACAAAAAAGTAGTGTTTTTTGAAAAAAAAAAAAAAAGTAATATATGACGTTATCAAAGTGCGCCTCCCTCTCGGTTTCCTGTGGTTAAAAAATAATCAAAATAACATCAAATTAGCTAAAACAAGTCAATCTTTTTTTGATTCAAAAAGTTATTTTAGATTCTTTATGTTTTGTTTTTTTCAAGTTTTAGACGTAAAAACAAATCATGTGAATCCCGGAAGTGGAAAAGGGAGAATTTATTTTTTCCCCCCAAAAACCCTTTTTTGTCATTATTTAATAATAAAAAAAAGCCCTTCAATCTCCGTGAGGGACAGAAGGTGAAGAAGATGACTGACTGACTGTGTTTTTTTGTTTTGGCCATTGTGGGCCTCGCGAGCCTTGTTCTGTTCCGTCGTCTTCCTCTTATCCGGGGCCTGGTCGTTGGGGCAACAACCTTAGACGGGAAGCCCAGGCTTCTCTCACCCGACTGCATCCTCCATCTCACCCAGGAGGATCCTGAGGTGTTCCCTGTCCAGATGTGAGACCTAGCCTCTCCAGCAGGTCCAGGGTCTGCCTCTTGGTGTCCATCTGGTGGGACGTGCCAGATACTTTATGAATAATATCAGAGAAATAAAGCTGACTTTGACTTTAAAAACCCACACATACACAGAAAGAACATGCAAACTCCACACAGAAAAACCTCGTCGCCACCCTGGTCTCGAACCCCTGACCTTCTTGCTGTGAGGCCGCTGTGCAACCAGCTTTAAATCCCAATGACGCAAAAAAAGAACGAAATAAAAAAAACAATTAAAAGCTGTTTATTTATTCCAACGTTTTCCTGGTGGATTCGTTCTGTACACTCACACTTCTCCGCCTTCAGTGGAGATGGATCAAACACACACACACACACACACACACACACACACACACACACACACACACACACACACACACACAGCTCCTGTTTTTCTAAAAGTTTATTTTTGGGTCATTTTTTTTTTGACGTGAGGTAGAAAAATAGATCCATTGAAGGCAGAAAAAAATCTGTTTGAAGTTCACTGCGGTTTATTTTACTGCATGATGAACTTTTACTTGTGTTTTGACAGCTTTTTCACAAAGTTAAATAACTGTAAAAAAAGCTCAGCTCATAAACACAGTCAAACAGATTTAAAATAGCCCATAAAAGCATGGATGAGTGACAGACGAGGCGCCCGACATCAAAACACGACCGTTTCAACAACGTTGATGTGGATAAATGAAGAAAAAATACAAAAACAGAACAAAAAATAAACACAAGTACACGTTTTAGTACGATCCGGCTCTTTAACACTCCTTCTCTGTTAGGAAAAACTCTCAATGTAAGCTGCTCGTGATGGGAGCAATTCTAAAACATACTTAGTAAATAATAAACCCACCTTAGGAACCAGAAAAGTGTCCTTAGCAACCTATAAAGCACCCTTAGTAACCTGGAAAGTGTCCTTAGCAACCACTAAACCCCCCTGAGGAACCAGAAAAGTGTCCTTAGCAACCTATAAAGCCCCCTTAGGAACCAGAAAAGTGTCCTTAGCGACCTATAAAGCCCCCTTAGTAACCTGTAAAGCCCCCTTAGGAACCAGGAAAGTTTCTTTAGCGACCTATAAAGCCCCCTTAGCAACCAGGAACCCAGAACAAAGTGTCCTTAGCGACCTATACAGCCCCCTTAGCAACCTGTAAAGTCTTCTTTGGACTCTGTAAAGCTCGCTAGCAACCACTAAAACATCCTTAGCAACGAGTAAAGTGTCCTTAGGAAACAATAAACCCCCCTTAAAAACCAGGAAAGTGTCCGTAGCGACCTATACAGCCCCCTTAGCAACCTGTAAAGCCTTCTTTGGACTCAGTAAAGCTCGTTAGCAACCACTAATGCATCCTTAGGAACAAGTAAGGCATCCTTAGCAACGAGTAAGGCGTCCTTAGCAATGAGTAACGCATCCTTAGGAATGAGTAAAGTGTCCTTAGCGACCACTAAAGCCTTCTTAGCAACCTGTAAAGCCTTCTTTGGAATCAGTAAAGTTCTGTAGGAACCACTAAAGCATCCCTACCAACCTGAAAATCCTCCATAAGAACCAGAGAAGCCTTCTTAGGAACCAGAAAGGCCTTTTTAGGAACCAGAGAAGCCTTCTTAGGAACCAGAGAAGCCTTCTTAGGAACCAGAAAGGCCTTTTTAGGAACCAGAGAAGCCTTCTTAGGAACCAGAGAAACCTTCTTAGGAACCAGAAAAACCTTCTTAGGAACCAGAGAAGCCTTCTTAGGAACCAGAGAAGCCTTCTTAGGAACCAGAGAAGCCTTCTTAGGAACTAGAAAGGCCTTTTTAGGAACCAGAGAAGCCTTCTTAGGAACCAGAGAAGCCTTCTTAGGAACCAGAAAGGCCTTTTTAGGAACCAGAGAAGCCTTCTTAGGAACCAGAAAGGCCTTTTTAGGAACCAGAGAAGCCTTCTTAGGAACCAGAGAAGCCTTCTTAGGAACCAGAAAAACCTTCTTAGGAACCAGAGAAGCCTTCTTAGGAACCAGAGAAGCCTTCTTAGTAACCAGAAAAACCTTCTTAGGAACCAGAGAAGCCTTCTTAGGAACCAGAGAAGCCTTCTTAGGAACCAGAGAAGCCTTCTTAGGAACCAGAGAAGCCTTCTTAAGAACCAGACAAGTCTTCTTAGGAACCAGAGAAGCCTTCTTAGGAACCAGAGAAGCCTTCTTAGGAACCAGAGAAGCCTCCTTAGGAACCAGAGAAGCCTTCTTAGGAACCAGAGAAGCCTTCTTAGGAACCAGAGAAGCCTTCTTAAGAACCAGAGAAGCCTTCTTAGGAACCAGAGAAGCCTTCTTAGGAACCAGACAAGCCTTCTTAAGAACCAGACAAGTCTTCTTAGGAACCAGAGAAGCCTTCTTAAGAACCAGACAAGTCTTCTTAGGAACCAGAGAAGCCTTCTTAAAAACCAGAGAAGCCTTCTTAAGAACCAGAGAAGCCTTCTTAGGAACCAGAGAAGCCTTCTTAGGAACCAGAGAAGCCTCCTTAGGAACCAGAGAAGCCTCCTTAGGAACCAGAGAAGCCTTCTTAGGAACCAGAGAATGGTAAATGGACTCTACTTATATAGCGCTTTTCTACCTGCATCGGTACTCAAAGCGCTTCACAGTGTAGCTCACATTCACCCATTCACACACACATTCATACCTGATGGGGATGCTGCCATGCAAGGTGCAAACCACCATCAGGAGCAATTGGGGGTTCAGTGTCTTGCTCAAGGACACCTCGGCATGAACTCATGGCGGGGGATCGAACCGGCAACCCTCCGGTTACAGGGTGGTCACCCTACTCACTGAGCCATCCTTCCCCACCAGAGAAGGAACCAGAGAAGCCTTCTTAGGAACCAGAGAAGCCTTCTTAAGAACCAGGGAAGCCTTCTTATGAACCAGAGAAGCCTTCTTAGGAACCAGAGAAGCCTTCTTAGGAACCAGAAAGGCCTTCTTAGGAACCAGAGAAGCCTCCTTAGGAACCAGAGAAGCCTTCTTAGGAACCAGAGAAGCCTTCTTAGGAACCAGAGAAGCCTTCTTAGGAACCAGAGAAGCCTTTTTAGGAACCAAGAAGGCGTGTCCAATCTTTTTTGTCCCAAGATCTACTTTTCAAAAATCAAACCTCTTGAGATCTACCGTTACCTGTCCAGGGTTACCATCCCAAACCCCCCAGAGAGGGTTTCCAGGCTGCCTCTCTCTCTCTGGGGAGGGGACACAACAGCAACCGGCGCTTCTTATTAATTTCAGGTTTAAAAACGCAATTTCACGTCACAGAATCCAAAAATCTCAGATAACATTAAAAAAAGCCGCCATATCGAAACTTTTTTAAGGAAGAAAAATACAACGAGAGGGTCTGAATTACAGCGTTAAAGTCGCTGAGTCGACGACACTGACTTCAGTTAATTTCTTTCCCGACACACCCGGCGGTCGATTTGGAATCAGTGGAAGCCCACGATCGACTGGTTGGCGACTCCCGCAGTAAAGTGTGTTCCAGCTCCGTCCCACCCAAATCTGGAGCTCTTTAATTGGCTGTTTGGAGCTCTTTGATTGGCTGTTTGGAGCTCTTTGATTGACTGTTGGGAGCTCTTTGATTGACTGTTTGGAGCTCTTTCATTGGGCTGTTTGAAGCTCTTTCATTGGCTGCTTGGAGCTCCTTCATTGGGCTGTTTGAAGCTCTTTCATTGGCTGCTTGGAGCTCCTTCATTGGGCTGTTTGAAGCTCTTTCATTGGCTGCTTGAAGCTCCTTCATTGGGCTGTTTGAAGCTCTTTCATTGGCTGCTTGGAGCTCTTTCATTGCGCTGTTTGGAGATCTTTCAGTGGCCCGTTTGGAGCTCTTTCATTGGGCCGTTTGGAGCTCTTTCATTGGCCCGTTTGGAGCTCTCTCATTGGCTGTTTGGAGCTCTTTCATTAGCTGTTTGAAGCTCTTTGATTGGGCTGTTTGGAGCTCTTTGATTGGACTGTTTGGAGCTCTTTGATTAGGCTGTTTGGAGCTCTTTGATTGGACTGTTTGGAGCTCTTTGATTAGGCTGTTTGGAGCTCTTTGATTGGACTGTTTGGAGCTGCCAATCATAAACCACCCCATGAGGGAGTTAATAACATTATTCTGACTCTGAAATTCTTCATTAATCAGACCCAAACCGTCACAATTAAAAATAAAATCTGAGGTCAAACTGAATAAAGTGAAGTTCAAAACCTTGGTTTCTGTTTTTAAAAGAATTCAATCAGCTTCGTTTGAATAAAAATGAGCGGAATTAAAAAGAAAAAAGCAGCATTTCTTCTGATGAAAGAAATAAAATCGAATCTCCAGCAGTTTAAATGAGGATTTTCAGTGTTTGTATAAAATATGTTTGAATATTTTGATCAGATGTAATTTTTTCAAACGTCAGAAACAGTTTTATTTTGGTCAGAATTCTTAATTTTATCATTTTAAGGATAAAAACAGGAAATTCTTTCAATTTAAACAGTAATAAATGACTTACTTCCTCTCTGTTCTGTGGTCTTCCACTTATGCGGGGCCGGGTTGTCAGGGGTTAACAGATTCAGAGAGGAAGCCCAGGCTTCTCTCACCCCAGCTGCATCCTCCATCTCACCAGGAAGGATCCCGACACTGGTTACCATGGTGAGGGTTGGAACGTAGATCCTGGTTACCATGGTGAGAGTAGGAATGTAGATCCTGGTTACCATGGTGAGGGTTGGAACGTAGATCCTGGTTACCATGGTGAGGGTAGGAATGTAGATCCTGGTTACCATGGTGAGGGTAGGAATGTAGATCCTGGTTACCATGGTGAGGGTAGGAATGTGGATCCTGGTTACCATGGTGAGGGTAGGAATGTAGATCCTTGTTACCATGGTGAGGGTAGGAATGTAGATCCTTGTTACCATGGTGAGGGTAGGAACGTAGATCCTGGTTACCATGGTGAGGGTAGGAACGTAGATCCTGGTTACCACGGTGAGGGTAGGAATGTAGATCCTGGTTACCATGGTGAGGGTAGGAACGTAGATCCTGGTTACCACGGTGAGGGTAGGAATGTAGATCCTGGTTACCATGGTGAGGGTAGGAACGTAGATCCTGGTTACCATGGTGAGGGTAGGAACGTAGATCCTGGTTACCATGGTGAGGGTAGGAACGTAGATCCTGGTTACCATGGTGATGGTAGGAACATAGATCCTGGTTACCATGGTGAGGATAGGAACGTAGATCCTGGTTACCATGGTGAGCATAGGATTGTAGATCCTGGTTACCATGGTGAGCGTAGGATCGTAGATCCTGGTTACCATGGTGAGCGTAGGATCGTAGATCCTGGTTACCATGGTGAGGGTAGAAACATAGATCCTGGTTACCATGGTGAGGGTAGAAACGTAGATCCTGGTTACCATGGTGAGGGTAGGATCGTAGATCCTGGTTACTATGGTGAGGGTAGAAACATAGATCCTGGTTACCATGGTGAGGGTAGAAACGTAGATCCTAACAGGTTTTAATGAATAAAAACACTTCATTTTGCCTCTAAAAGCTGGATTTTTATGCTCTCTAACGATCAGAATGAGGATATTTTGTTGAGTGGGATGAATGTCGTCGTGTTCAGGGATTATGAGACGTTTACCGTGAACTCTTGCTTCTGTCTGTCTGTGTTCTGTAACACCAGATCAGTCATATGTGAAGCTATTTTAGAGAAAATAGTTACTGAAAGGATTTTATTTGATGCTCAAACATGAGCTGACTGTGTTTCTAAGTCGAAGATTTCACACGGAGCCATCTCAGGTAGTTCCCTCAGAATAATAACTTGCAGTTTGTGGAGTTTTTTGTCTCTGATGTGCTTTTATTTTTAAAAGAACTGCGACAGGATGTTATTTAAAATCCTAAAATAAAAACAAACCTTTCGGCATTAAATTAAGGAAATAAAACCTAATTATAAACTTATGATGATTCAGATTTAGAAACCAAAAACTTTTTAAAAACATTGAACTCTAAAAAAAATTACCATTTATGAGGCTTTTGTGTCTGTTTTTTAAGCATTAAAACATCACGTTTTTACCTGTTTTTCACCGACATTTCAGTGAATCAGAAACCAAACTATAAATAAACATGTTTATAAAAAGCTTCCGTTTTTTTCAGAAGAAGATTAAAGGATTTATTTGCACAGTTTTTGGTGCAAACTGGGGTTCAGTGTGTTAATGGGTCACGTTTAGAAGATTTTTTATCATATTTTAATTAGATATAAATAAATGATTAGTAAATAAATAAACATGTGGCCCCGCCTCTTTTACTTTCACTTTAATTCGGGGGAAATTCATGTGCCCGGTAGCTCCAAGTAGGTTTTGAACAGCTGCTAGGTGGTGCAGAGTTGGGTAGGGTGAGGGTAGGAACGTAGATCCTGGTTACCATGGTGAGGGTGGGAACATAGATCCTGGTTACCATGGTGAGGGTGGGAACATAGATCCTGGTTACCATGGTGAGGGTAGGAACATAGATCCTGGTTACCATGGTGAGGGTAGGAACATAGATCCTGGTTACCATGGTGAGGGTAGGAACGTAGATCCTGGTTACCATGGTGAGGGTGGGAACGTAGATCCTGGTTACCATGGTGAGGGTAGGAACGTAGATCCTGGTTACCATGGTGAGGGTATTAACATAGATCCTGGTTACCATGGTGAGGGTAGGAACGTAGATCCTTGTTACCATGGTGAGGGTAGGAACGTAGATGCTGGTTACCATGGTGAGGGTAGGAATGTAGATGCTGGTTACCATGGTGAGGGCAGGAACATAGATCCTGGTTACCATGGTGAGGGTAGGAACGTAGATCCTTGTTACCATGGTGAGGGTAGGAATATAGATCCTGGTTACCATGGTGAGGGTAGGAACATAGATCCTGGTTACCATGGTGAGGGTAGGAACGTAGATCCTTGTTACCATGGTGAGGGTAGGAACATAGATCCTGGTTACCTTGGTGAGGGTAGGAACGTAGATGCTGGTTACCACGGTGAGGGTAGGAACGTAGATGCTGGTTACCATGATGAGGGCCACTGTTTAATATTAACGTTCACGCCATGTTTAATTTTCCATGGATTCAAACAGCTTTTTTGGGTTTTAGAGCTTTTCCAACCCTATGGTGATGGACAGGCTGACAGACGAGGTCAGACAGGAATCTCCATGGACAATGATGTTTGCAGATGACATTGTGATCTGTAGTGAGAGGAGGGAAGAGGTGGAGGAAAAGCTGGAGAGGTGGAGGTTTGCACTAGAAAGAAGAGGAATGAAGATTAGTCAGAGTAAAACAGAGTACATGTGTGTGAATGAGAGGGATCCAAATGGAAAAGTGAGGTTACAGGGAGAAGAGATAAAGAAGGTGGAAGATTTTAAGTATCTAGGATCAACAGTCCAGAACAATGGAGAGTGTGGAAAAGAGGTGAAGAAGCATGTTCAGGCAGTCTAGAACGGGTGGAGGAAATTATCAGGTGTGATGTGTGACAGAAGAGTTTCAGCTAGAATGAAAGGAAAAGTGTAAAAAAACGTGGTGAGAGCGGCCATGCTGATTGGTCTAGAGACAGTGTGGTGAGAGCGGCCATGCTGATTGGTCTAGAGACAGAGGCACTGAGGAAAAGACAGGAAGCAGAGATGAAGATGCTGAGGATCTCTCTGGGAGTGACCAGGATGGACAGGATCAGAGGAACAGCACATGTTAGAGGTTTTAAAGTCAGAGAGGTCAGACTGAGATGGTTTGGACATGTGCAGAGGAGAGAGGACATCGGAAGAAGGATGCTGGGTTTGGAACTTGCTTGGCGACTGACTTGCTGTGGCAACCCCTGAAGGGAAATGCCAAAAGGAGAAGAAGAACCCGTTTTTTCTCATATTTCTTTTCTTCCACATGTTCATAAACTTTTCTTCTTTAAACATCAGTTCACTTTTCACATGTTCCAAAAAATCCATCTCAGGTCGTCCTGACCAGGATGCCTCCACCCTCCTGTATACCTCCTCACACCTGCTGATGGAGAGCTTTTAGGAGCTGGAGGTGTGAAGCGGGTATTTTTCTCTCAGGAGGAGATGTTAGGAACTGGAAGAGCTTCTCTGAGCGATTACGGGCGGGTCAGGGATTATTAATTGTTATGACTGGCTCAAGGTCATAACAAAAAGGGAGACCACAACGGAGGTAAGGCGCGCAAAAGTAAATATTTATTAAACAAAGATAAGTAATATTAACAAAAAATAAGAGTATGAGGTGTGAGTATGGGAAGATCAGTGGCGTAGGTGGTGTTGTGTAAGTGAAGAGCAGGTGTATGGGTGCGATATGAATGTGGTGCGTAAAAGAAAAGACAAACTCAAATGTGCATGGGCGAAGGCGAAGGAGCAGGAGCAGGAGCAGGAGCAGGAGCAGGAGCAACCAGCACGGGAGTGCGAGGAGGAGAGAGCAGAGGAGCCGACCCCGAGAAGGCACATGTTGGTGCCTTATATAGTAGCTCCAATCAGGCAAGCAGAACCAGGAACACCTGTGCACAAATAGGAGCGGCAGAGGGAAACCACAACAAGATGCCCCCTTATGGCCAGGGCCGTAACACCCCCCCCCTACAAGAAAGGGACCCCACTAAGGGACCCGTACATAAAAAGTGAAGGTGGGCTTACATTAGCAAAACTAGTCAAGTAGAGTCAGCTCACAAGACCCAACAGAAAGCTTTAGCCTTTACACTAGATCAACAGAAATAATACCTAATGTTGCTGGGTGGCCCCGGTACAAGGGGAAAACCACCGTGCCGTCCCAGAACAGCAGAACACGGTGGGGTGAAGCCAATGGCCTCCTCAAAATGTTACACAGCCCGAGAGAGTGCATCCGCCACGATGTTATCCCGGCCTTTGACGTGCTGTATGTCCAAGGAGTAAGCCTGAAGATGGAGAGCCCAACGTATGAGCCGCTGGTTAGGAGTCCGCAGACTGGCCAGAAAGGTAAGAGGGTTATGGTCAGAAAAAACAACAACGGGCCCAGACCCGATGTAGACACTAAAATGCTGGAGCGCCCATATCAACGCCAACGTCTCCTTTTCTATAACAGAATAATTGACCTGGTGTTTATTAAATTTTTTAGAAAAGAAACAGACCGGCCTCCGGATCCCCGCATCATCAGCCTGCAATAACACAGCACCTCCCCCAACCAGGCTAGCATCCACCTCAATCAGAAACGGCCTATCCCATTTTGGAGCTGCCAATACAGGAGAGTTTGCTATGAGACCATTCACTCTCTCAAACGCTTTTTGGCACTGGATACTGATCAACTGCTTGCACTTTGGCACGCATAGGTTTGACTGTCCCCTGACCAACCACACGGCCTAAATATACGACAGTGGCTTTCGCAAACTCACATTTGGCCAAATTTATTGTTAACTTTGCCCTAGACAAACGCCCAAAAACTTCTCCAAGTCTGTAAAGATGTTCATCCCATGTATCAGAATAAACTACCAGGTCACCCAAGTACACAGCACATCCATCCAGGCCGCGGACAACTATGTTCATTAAACGCTGGAATGTCGCTGGCGCGTTTCTTAAACCAAAAGGCATGACATTATAAGAGTATAAACCACTTGGTGTGATGAAGGAAGCCACTTGTTTAGCACGTGCAGTCAATGGAACTTGCCAATACCCCTTCAATAAATCCAACTTTGTCACAAACCTCGCCCCTCCCACCTGGTCAACGCAGTCCTCCATCCGCGGGAGCGGGAAAGAGTCGGGCTTAGTCACAGAGGTTACTTTACGAAAGTCTGTACAAAACCTAGGTGTATTATCAGATTTCGGAACCAACAGGCACGGAGAAGACCAACTAGAATCAGAGGGAAAAGCAATGTTATTTTCAACCATATATTGGACTTCGTTGTCAAGTAAACTTCTCTTCTCTGGATGGACACGATAAAAACGCTGTCTAATAGGTTTTGCATCACCGACATCAATATCATGCGTTAGGACATTTGTACACGACGGCGTGTCGCTAAATAAACAAACATAGTCCTTAATCAATTTAACCAACTGGAACCTCTTTGAGCTATCCAAATATATCAATGAATTTTCCAAATTCAACAAGGAATCCGTATTTTTCAAGCGACCCGTCACCAACGCCTCATCCGGATCTGGTGGCTCATCTCCCAGCTCTGCCACAACTGAGGAAGACACAGATAAACACTGAGGGTGAATTTCAGACTTTCCAACATCCACAGAATCACGTGACAAATAAGGCTTTAACAAATTAACATGACTAAGTTGTGTTTTAGACCTCCGTTCAGGAGTAGAAATCATATAATTTAGATCAGAAAGTTTTTCAGCCACAACATATGGACCGGAAAATTTGGCTTGGAATGGTGACGTAACCAAGGGCAACAGGGCCAACACCTGATCACCAGGGAGAAACTCTCTGTACGCAGTATGGCGATCATAAAGCTTTTTCATTTTACCCTGCGCACCCGCCAACCTCTCTTTAGCTACTACCTGAGCCTTGTATAACTTATACCTAAAACCATTCACAAAGTCAAGTAAGTTACTTGGTGGATCTGACTCCGTCCAGTTGTCCCTCAAAAGCGCCAACGGGCCGCGAACTCTATGGCCAAAAACCAGATCGTTAGGACTAAACCCTGTACTTTCTTGGACCACCTCGCGCGCTGACAACATCATCCAGGGCAGAGCCTCCTCCCAATCTCCCTGCATCTGGACACAAAAAGAACGGAGCATTGACTTCAGAGTTTGATGAAACCCTTCCAAAGCACCCTGACTTTGAGCATGATAGGCAGAAGACAGATTATGTCTTATTTTTAACTGTTTCAAAACCTGTGCAAACAACTTTGAACAAAAATTAGACCCTTGATCAGTCTGAATTACACGTGGAAGTCCGAAAACAGAAATAAATTGAGTTAAAGCACGTACCACATTCCTCGCAGTAATACTGCGCAAAGGAAACGCAGCTGGATATCTAGTACTTTGACACATTACAGTCAACAAATACATTGCACCTGATTTAGCTGGAGGCAAAGGGCCAACACAGTCTATAAGTAAATGCTCAAATGGCTGACCAATAGCAGGAATCGGATTAAGTGGTACAGGTTGTAATACTTGGTTTGGCTTACTGGTCAACTGACATGTGTGACAAGACTTACAATATGCCGAAACATCTCTTTTCAGACGTGGCCAAAAGAAATACCTCATAACACGATCATAGGTTTTCCTGACCCCAAGATGTCCGCACTGGTCGTGAGAAATCTGTAATACAGCATCACGAAACTTTAAAGGCACAACAACCTGGAAAACAGGATCACCAACAAAACTTTCAAGTTGTGGAGTCCATTTTCTCATCAGCAAATCATCATGAATAAAATAACATTTAGGACGAACTCTAACCTCAGTTGAAGGACAAACCATATGTAGAAGTTCTTTTAACGTACTATCAGCCTTCTGCTCCTGTACAAGCTCACTGTGAGAGATTGACCAAGGAGGAACAGGCACTAAAAAATTACAACTAGTGGCAGGATCAACTTCCTCACCTTTAGTTTTTAACTTAGCGGACCTAGTAACTACACACGCACTAAACACCTCAGGAAACTGAACTTCACTTTGATCCGGACTACTAACGCATGGTTCTAATGTCACCTGGGCAGGAGGAGGGACGTCAGCCCAGACCCTACTACCTGCGATGTCATTACCCAAGATCATAGAGACACCATCCACTGGTAAAGCTGGACGCACCCCAACACAAACTTCCCCCTGAAAGAAATCACAAGACAGAATCACCTTGTGTCGTGGTACATTTAAAACATTAAGGCCCATTCCCACAACAGGAATAGAGGGGCCAACTGAAGTCTGCTCAGAAAAGGGAAGCGCTGAGGCTACAATAAATGAATCAACTGCTCCAGTGTCACGCAAAATTTTGACGCGCACACGTTCATCACCCTCCACAAGAGAAACATAGCCCTCTGTAATGAACGGCAGAAAAGATTTTAACTCCGGTGCGACCTCACACACCCCAGACACAGTAGTACTCACGACAGAACCAGTACACAATGCAGGTTTACGTTCAGGAGAAATCCGCCTAGCTTGAGGTTTTAATTTACAACAGTCTCTTTTCCAGTGTCCTCGCTTATGACAGTAATTACAAATTTTATCCAAATCGCGCAATTGTTTTCCACTTTTATTCTCTGTATCAGGCCACTTCTTCGACTCATAATGAAAAGATCCATTACGCGCACTATTACTCATAGAATGTGTCAGAAAAAAGTCGTCTGCGAGCGCAGCGGCTTCAGCAACAGTTTTAACTCCACGCTCACCAACGTACACAGAAATACTGTCAGAAATTGAATTTTTGAACTGCTCCAACAATATAAGTTCTTTTAAGTCATCCAATGTTTTAACGCCTGCAGAAGAACACCAACTCTCAAAATGTGTTACCAAATCACGCATAAACTCCAAATGTGATCTATCTCCACGTCTCCAACTCCGAAAACGCTGTCTATATGCTTCAGGAACAAGCTCATAAACTTTCAACACAGCACCTTTAACATCTGAATACCTAGCGCTGTCAACATCATGCAACGCTGAGAACGCCTGTTGCGCTTTACCAGTTAACACGCACTGCAACATCAAAATACTAGTCTGTTCAGACCAACCTCGAGCATCCGCTAAACGTTCAAACAAACAGAAAAAGGTCTCTGGATCTCTCTCATTAAACTTAGGAACAAGCTTCAAATCATTAAGCTCATCTCTACTCACATGCGCTCCTGACGCACGCTCATTACCAGACGAATCAAGCCTACCTTCTCTGATCAACGCTAGCCTTTGACTTTCAATTTCAAGTTTTGCCATTTCTACCTGATGTTTCATTAACTCCAATTCTTTTTGTTGCTCAAAAGTTAAACCAGTGGCACTTGATACAAACGCTGAGGCCACACCAACAGGCTGCGCTACCTGCTTCAAAACGCCCAACTCAAATAATCTAACTTTCAAATTATCTTTAACAATACTCTTAATTCTTTTCGTATCACCGATATCAACTTTAAAATGCTCTGCAATCATAATCAACTGCTTCTTAGTGCAGTGGTCCAAACCTTGTTCACACGGTGATTCAACAAAATCCTCCACTAACTCATCCATGGCTACAAACAAACAAGACTAAGTGAAAGTGATAGCGTAGCAATGTACACAAAAAGAAGATCAGAAATCCCGCTATCTACCTAACCAAAAAAATCTTACAAACTCACCCCTAGTCTTCGGGAAGCGTGGCGATGGGTTCTTATGCGCCAAATACCGCTGGCACGGGAGAACAACCAGCACGCTGGCGATTCCCCGTAACCACGGCGCGCTCCCGAGCCGACGTAGGGAGAGGGGAAGAGGGAAGCTTCGACCCGCTCTTAACTTCCACACTAAAAGTTTAAACCGCAGTGAATCCCCTAATGAGAAACACCGCCAAACCTACAAGGGATTTCCCACCTCTTAGCGCTAGTGCACATTACAAGTCATACACTTACCTTCTTGTCCAGATAACAGCCGCAGCTGACAAACGCCATGGAGAGACAAAAACTCCCACCTCGCTCCAAACACGCACCAACACGGGTACGAGACAAACCTCCTGAGTCTCCCAAAGAGCGCAACTCTAATCCAAATAAGGATATTGACGTCACGGGAGATACCCCGAATTACACGCCCATCAGACGCACGCACAACTTCAGTCACAAGATCCTGAATACTCACAAGGAACAGCTGTGCCAAATGCGTAAAACGCTCAACCAAAACCGGCTTTTTAACCAAAACACGGAAAATACAAACAAAATCCACTAAACCAAGGCAAACGCGGATTCTAAACATCCCGGACGAGCCCCCATTTTGTTATGACTGGCTCAAGGTCATAACAAAAAGGGAGACCACAACGGAGGTAAGGCGCGCAAAAGTAAATATTTATTAAACAAAGATAAGTAATATTAACAAAAAATAAGAGTATGAGGTGTGAGTATGGGAAGATCAGTGGCGTAGGTGGTGTTGTGTGAGTGAAGAGCAGGTGTATGGGTGCGATATGAATGTGGTGCGTAAAAGAAAAGACAAACTCAAATGTGCATGGGCGAAGGCGAAGGAGCAGGAGCAGGAGCAGGAGCAGGAGCAACCAGCACGGGAGTGCGAGGAGGAGAGAGCAGAGGAGCCGACCCCGAGAAGGCACATGTTGGTGCCTTATATAGTAGCTCCAATCAGGCAAGCAGAACCAGGAACACCTGTGCACAAATAGGAGCGGCAGAGGGAAACCACAACAAGATGCCCCCTTATGGCCAGGGCCGTAACATTAATGAATAAAGATTAGCTCAGGGAGCTGCAGCTCATGCCAGGTGTGAAGGAGGTCTGGCAGGAGCAGATCTTTATATCTCCATGCGGGTAGTTTTATTTTGACCCGATGATGCCAACAGTATTTTGTATTTTTATTAAGAGAAAATAAGCTTTTTAAAAAAAACAACAACTAGATAAAAAAAAGAATGAGACGAGGATGGAGGTCTACGTTCCTACCCTCACCATGGTAACCAGAATCTACGTTCCTATGTTCCTACCCTCACCATGGTAACCAGAATCCATGTTCCTATCCTCACCATAGTAACCAGGATCTACGTTCCTACCCTCACCATGGTAACCAGGATCTACGTTCCTACCCTCACCATGGTAACCAGGATCTACGTTCCTACCCTCACCATGGTAACCAGAATCCATGTTCCTACCCTCACCATGGTAACCAGAATCTACGTTCCTATGTTCCTACCCTCACCATGGTAACCAGAATCCATGTTCCTACCCTCACCATAGTAACCAGGATCTACGTTCCTACCCTCACCATGGTAACCAGGATCTACGTTCCTACCCTCACCATGGTAACCAGGATCTACGTTCCTACTGGTATCAACAAAGTATCTAAATCTGTAAAACCAGCGCTTTCAAAATAAAATATTTGGACAGTCCTTTCAGAATAAAATACTCCCTAGTTTTCCACTATTTTTAGACGACATAATAAAGAGTGTGAGTTTGTTAGAAAACATTTTCCTCCAGCCGTGTTTTGCTGAGAGGAATAAATTTCCTGTCCACCTCGATGAAACACGTCCCCTCTCTCTCTCTTCCTCTCGTCCTGCTTCCTTCTCTCTTCATCCTCATTAGATTTATCTTTCCACACTTCTTTGTTGTCTCTTCTTCTCCTCGTCTCCTTCCTCCCTCCTCTACCCTCCGCTCTCTGAATTCCTCTTCACAACCATTATTCCTCTGTGGAAGTCTAGCCTATCGGAGCAGTTTCTCTCCAGCTCCAGCGAGGGATGGAATAAATAGAGAGGGAGAGGGATGTAAAGAGGCAGTGACAGGCCGGAGATGAAAGGAATCTGAACGGGGAGGTGGACCCACCGAGTCTTCTCCTCAAACATCTTATTTCTTTACAAACACTTTGTCCTGATTTATTCTCAGGATGTTTCATTTATTCATCATGTCTTTTTGACTCCGGCTGAGGTTCAGAGATAAACAGGACATTGGGAAGCCCGGAACGGGTGGCGCTGATTTAATAAAAAACACAGAAAAGTCACTTTAAATCACAAACTAACTAAAATTTTTAACTTTTCTGGGCTTCAGCTGTGGTTATTCGGGGCCGGATGGACGGGGCCACAGCCTCAGGCGGGAAGCCCAGGCTTCTCTCACTCCGGCTGCATCCTCCATCTCACCCAGGAGGATCCTGAGGTGTTCCCTGTCCAGATGTGAGACATAGTCTCTCCAGCAGGTCCGGCGTCTGCCTCTTGGTCTCCTCCTGGTGGGACGGAACACTTCACCAGAGAGGGAGGCATCCTAACCCGAACCCAAGCCCTAACCACCCCATTTGGCTTTTTTCGACCCGCATGGTAACGACTCTACTCCAAGCTCTTCCCTCTATCTCTGAGTAATAGCCCAATCACCCTGCAGAGGAAGATCATTTCAGCCTCCATCATCAGTATCCATGATCTTGTTCTTTCAGTCACCGCCCACACTGGTTACCATGGTGAGGGTAGGAACGTAGATACTGGTTACCATGGTGAGGGTAGGAACGTAGATCCTGGTTACCATGGTGAGGGTAGGAACGTAGATCCTGGTTACCACGGTGAGGGTAGGAACGTAGATCCTGGTTACCACGGTGAGGGTAGGAACGTAGATCCTGGTTACCATGGTGAGGGCAGGAACATAGATCCTGGTTACCATGGTGAGGGTAGGAACGTAGATCCTGGTTACCACGGTGAGGGTAGGAACGTAGATCCTGGTTACCACGGTGAGGGTAGGAACGTAGATCCTGGTTACCACGGTGAGGGTAGGAACGTAGATCCTGGTTACCACGGTGAGGGTAGGAACGTAGATTCTGGTTACCACGGTGAGGGTAGGAATGTAGATCCTGGTTACCACGGTGAGGGTAGGAATGTAGATCCTGGTTACCACGGTGAGGGTAGGAACGTAGATCCTGGTTACCACGGTGAGGGTAGGAACGTAGATCCTGGTTACCACGGTGAGGGTAGGAACGTAGATCCTGGTTACTATGGTGAGGGTAGGAACGTAGATCCTGGTTACCATGGTGAGGGTAGGAACGTAGATCCTGGTTACCATGGTGAGGGTAGGAATGTAGATCCTGGTTACCACGGTGAGGGTAGGAACGTAGATCCTGGTTACCATGGTGAGGGTAGGAACGTAGATCCTGGTTACCATGGTGAGGGTAGGAATGTAGATCCTGGTTACCATGGTGAGGGTAGGAACCTAGATCCTGGTTACCACGGTGAGGGTAGGAACGTAGATCCTGGTTACCATGGTGAGGGTAGTAACGTAGATCCTGGTTACCATGGTGAGGGTAGTAACGTAGATCCTGGTTACCATGGTGAGGGTAGTAACGTAGATCCTGGTTACCATGGTGAGGGTAGTAACGTAGATCCTGGTTACCATGGTGAGGGTAGTAACGTAGATCCTGGTTACACAGTATTTTTTACTTAGAAAACTTGATTTCAGACGAGCTTTTAATGAAATCAGGAGTTTTATCTGTTTTTATAGGAGGTTGAAAAACGGGCCCCGAAGCGACAGGAAGAAGAAAATAGATCCTGTCACACGTCTGTAGATTAAAACACACGTACACACACGTATACACACACCCACCTGGAGCGGGAGGTCACACCAGAGGTGCCCGCCGTGACGATGGTTTGAAACATCACAAACAGAAAGAAGATAAATTTAAATGAGTTATTTTTAAACCCGAATTGAGCGGGTTTTTGATAAAAAATCCTTTGAAAAACGAGAAGAAAAAAAAAGTCTCTTTGACGGATTAAGATTCTGACAAAAAAAACCCTGACGTTTATTTAAAAATAACATTAATTTTAACCCGAAGGTTAAAAAAAAAAAACTCTTAAGAAGAACGAAATGTTTTTTCCGCCTGAAGCAGTTTTTTTAGGCACATATTTGTAAAAATGTCATTTATTTTTATTTATAATGAGGTTAAAAACTAGGGTGGCAAGGTGAGTGGCACAGTGGGCGGCACAGTGAGAGGGTCGTGGGTTCAAATCCCAGGTGGATACGAGGCTTGAAACACTGTCCTTTCTGTGTGGAGTTTGCATGTTCTTCCCGTGAGCGTGGGTTTTCTCCAGGTACCCCTGGTACTCCGGTTTCCTCCCACCCTCCAACGACATGCATGCCAGGTAGATTGGCCGGTGCCAAACTGCTCCTAGGAGTGAGTGTGTGTGGCCCCTTGACAGACTGGCGACCTGTTTGGGGTGTACCCTGCCCTTCGACTTGAATATGCCG
This sequence comes from Neostethus bicornis, assembly GCA_902685375.1. Taxonomy (NCBI): domain Eukaryota; kingdom Metazoa; phylum Chordata; class Actinopteri; order Atheriniformes; family Phallostethidae; genus Neostethus; species Neostethus bicornis. The sequence continues at coordinate 140,963 of LR738559.1, forward strand.
GGATGGGCACCGGCACCCCCGGAACCCCACCAGGGATAGACGGGTACGAAAGTGACTGAGGTAAAAACGGGTTGTCCAAGGCGGCGAGTTCGTCGAGGCAGGTGGGTTCCTTGAAGCCGGCAGGTGGTCCGTGACAGGCTGGCAGGTTGTCCGAGGCGGGTGGGTGTCCGAGGCGGGCAGGTTCTTCGAGGCTGGCAGGTTGTCCGAGGCGGGCGGGTTGTCCGAGGCTGGCAGATTGTTCGAGGTGGCCGGGTTTCTTGAACAAAGGAAACAGAATAAAGACCCACGGGCAAGAAAATCGTCAGACAAAGAGATGGCATAGAAACAGTGGTGTGGTCCGGGCATCTGGTCTGGATGCCTCGCTCTCTGGTGAGGTGTTCCGTCCCACCAGGAGGAGACCCAGAGGCAGACCCTGGACCTGCTGGAGAGACTATGTCTCACAGCTGGACAGGGAACACCTCAGGATCCTCCTGGGTGAGATGGAGGATGCAGCCGGGGGGAGAGAAGCCTGGGCATCCCATCTGAGGCTGTTGCCCCCGGCGACCCGGCCCCAGATAAGCGGGAGCCAGGTTAACCAAGGCTGGTTCGCAGGGGAACAATCCAGACTTTGGGTTGAGGGAACCCTCCAGCTCACCTGGGAGGTGTTCCCTGCCCAGCTGTGAGTCTCTCCAGGGGGTCATGGGTGTACCTCTCGGTCTCCTCCCGGTGGGACGGATCACATCGGTCCAGCGAGAGAGCCCTCCTCTGGTGAGAAAGGGGCAGCCTTGGCAGAGTCCAACTCTCTAGGAAATGGAATCCACATACTGCTCGCTATACAGTACGAACCAAGCGCTGGCATCAGTCATACAGAGACCGGATAACCCATGCCAAGGGCTTCAAGGCTCCGTACTCCCAGAGTACCTGGTCCTCATCTTGGTCGTTCTGTAAGGGTTAATAATCCTTTGATCCCTTCAGGTATTAACATCACTTATCGACCAATCAGCTGGTTTTCTTTTAATAAGATTTTACAAGCCTAATCCCATTCAATCCCTCGCCCGCTCAGCTTGTTCATGCCCGGAGTCTCTGATTTATTGTTACCATGGTAACCGCCGTCCTTCAGTAAGACAGAAAAAAAAATTCAATGAAAGGTTCAACCAGTACTTTAATATTTTATCTATAAAAAAAAAGAAAAAAAACATCCAGCTTTCAAAATAAAACTCACTATCAAAATCAATGTGAGTCCATTTTTAATCTTCACTGCTTTATTTTGAAAGATTTAGGGAAGGATGGCTCAGTGGGTAGGGCGACCGCTCCGTAACCGGAAGTTTGCAGGTTCGATCCCCCGCCCAGAGTCCATGCCGAGGTGTCCTTGAGCAAGACACCGAACCCCCAGTTGCTTCTGATGATAGTGGTCTGCGCCTTGCATGGTAGCTCCCATCATCAGGAATGAATGTTGTGTGTGTGAATGATTGTATGGAGTGAATGTAGATCCTGGTTACCATGGTGAGGGTAGGAACGTAGATCCTGGTTACCATGGTGAGGGTAGGAACGTAGATCCTGGTTACCATGGTGAGGGTAGGAACGTAGATCCTGATTACCATGGTGAGGGTAGGAACGTAGATCCTGGTTACCATGGTGAGGGTAGGAACGTAGATCCTGGTTACCACGGTGAGAGTAGGAATGTAGATCCTGGTTACCATGGTGAGGGTAGGAACGTAGATCCTGGTTACCACGGTGAGAGTAGGAATGTAGATCCTGGTTACCATGGTGAGGGTAGGAACGTAGATCCTGGTTATCATGGTGAGGGTAGGAACGTAGATCCTGGTTACCATGGTGAGAGTAGGAATGTAGATCCTGGTTACCGTGGTGAGAGTAGGAACGTAGATCCTGGTTACCATGGTGAGAGTAGGAACGTAGATCCTGGTTACCATGGTGAGGGTAGGAACGTAGATCCTGGTTACCATGGTGAGGGTAGGAACGTAGATCCTGGTTACCATGGTGAGGATAGGAACCAGGAGGTAGTACCGTCACCTCTCTGATGGATGGTTGGTATCATTAGTCTACCCTCTGAAAAGCCAGGCACCGTTTTTACTGAACGTTTTCTCATTTTTATCCATCAGGAAGTAAAAGGTCAAGATTTGTCATCCTATTTTTTTTTTTAATCTAGTGAATCCTAAAGAAGAATTTTTCCTTCCTGCTTTGGAGACGGGTTGCTCACCCGGCTAGAAACAGACCGGGCAAAGAGCTGTGGATTCAAACGGAGGGTGAAGATGAAGAGTTTCACGTCTGATGGAGAAACATAAAAGACTCATAGTGACCGTGTCGTGACTGAAATGGAATAAAAGAAACGATATGAGGTGAAAATTACCTTTTTATTGGAACGAGAACATAAAAAAAAAGAAGGAGCTGAAGCTATAAATGGATTTCTGATTGGTTTAAATGGACGAAAGGGTGAAACAAGGTGCCAGGACGAGGATTATTAAGAAGAAAAGAAACAAAGAGGTCAGGTTTCAGTGACGGATCAAGTCAGATAAACACAATAGATGTTCTTATCTGGGGCAGGGTCGCCGGGGGCAACAGCCTCAGATGGAAGCCCAGGCTTCTCTCACCCCGGCTGCATCCTCTAGCTCACTGGGCAGCTGGATCAACGTTCCTACCCTCACCATGGTAACCAGGATCTACGTTCCTACCCTCACCATGGTAACCAGGATCTACGTTCCTACCCTCACCATGGTAACCAGGATCTACGTTCCTACCCTCACCGTGGTAACCAGGATCTACGTTCCTACCCTCACCATGGTAACCAGGATCTACGTTCCTACCCTCACCATGGTAACCAGGATCTACGTTCCTACCCTCACCATGGTAACCAGGATCTACGTTCCTACCCTCACCATGGTAACCAGGATCTACGTTCCTACCCTCACCATGGTAACCAGGATCTACGTTCTTACCCTCACCATGGTAACCAGGATCTATGTTCCTACCCTCACCATGGTAACCAGGATCTACGTTCCTACCCTCACCATGGTAACCAGGATCTACGTTCCTACCCTCACCATGGTAACCAGGATCTACGTTCCTACCCTCACCATGGTAACCAGGATCTACGTTCTTACCCTCACCATGGTAACCAGGATCTATGTTCCTACCCTCACCATGGTAACCAGGATCTACGTTCCTACCCTCACCATGGTAACCAGGATCTACGTTCCTACCCTCACCATGGTAACCAGGATCTACGTTCCTACCCTCACCATGGTAACCAGGATCTACGTTCCTACCCTCACCATGGTAACCAGGATCTACGTTCCTACCCTCACCATGGTAACCAGGATCTATGTTCCTAGCCTCACCATGGTAACCAGGATCTACGTTCCTACCCTCACCATGGTAACCAGGATCTACGTTCCTACCCTCACCATGGTAACCAGGATCTACGTTCCTACCCTCACCATGGTAACCAGGATCTACATTCCTACCCTCACCGTGGTAACCAGGATCTATGCTCCTATCCTCACCATGGTAACCAGGATCTACGTTCCTACCCTCACCATGGTAACCAGGATCTACGTTCCTACCCTCACCATGGTAACCAGGATCTACGTTCCTACCCTCACCATGGTAACCAGGATCTACGTTCCTACCCTCACCGTGGTAACCAGGATCTATGCTCCTATCCTCACCATGGTAACCAGGATCTACGTTCCTACCCTCACCATGGTAACCAGGATCTACGTTCCTACCCTCACCATGGTAACCAGGATCTACGTTCCTACCCTCACCATGGTAACCAGGATCTACGTTCCTACCCTCACCATGGTAACCAGGATCTACGTTCCTACCCTCACCATGGTAACCAGGATCTACGTTCCTACCCTCACCATGGTAACCAGGATCTACGTTCCTACCCTCACCATGGTAACCAGGATCTACGTTCCTACCCTTACCATGGTAACCAGGATCTACGTTCCTACCCTCACCATGGTAACCAGGATCTACGTTCCTACCCTCACCATGGTAACCAGGATCTACGTTAGATCTTGAAACAGAAACATCTCTTATTTTAAAATCTACTTTTTTTACTTTGAGTTAAAAAATAAAATCCTCTCGACGTCATTTCTTTTTTTTTTACAGACTGACTGAAATAATTTGAATGGGTTTAGAAACGACGGGGCGTTTACCGACGGGCGACGCCAACAGAAAGCGTGTAATTAAATGTTAATAAAGCGTTGTGAGGATCCACGCTGTGACTATAGGATTATAAATGATGCATGAGGAATCAGATCAAACCTCTAAACGTTTCTGGAAGGTTTAAAAGATTAAATCCAGCAGTTTGGTGAACGTTTGGGGACGGGCTGCTATAAAAGCGGGTCAATAGAACGTTTATCAGAACAAGGCCTCTGTGTAAAGAAGGAGGAAGAGTGTGTGACTGCAGGAGGAATAAAAGCGTCAGTCAGAAGGACGGAAGCGTGACTGGAGTGAAAACATGAAGAACAAGCAGAAGGAGGGACGATTCAAACGCTAATGATTGTTTACCCTCTCTGTGGAGGGGATCGTCTCTCTTTAAATCTACCTTTTCTGGACCTCCAGAAAAACATCTTTATAAATCCCAGTGTTTGTTCAGAGAAAAGGAGCTCAGAGTGCCGTTCAGCAGGGTGGCACTTCGTTTACTACCACCCTGGTACGGCTCACGATGTAGTTTCTCACTTTAACGCTGCTTTTATTTTGAAGTTTCACTGTTTTAAAGACTTTTTAAAGCAATATGTTTCAGTTTATTTGGTGCCCAAACTGAGGCCAACGGCATTTCTGCTCCATAATAGTTCTGTTGAGCTCAGCAGGGAGGTGGGTAAACAAGAACCCTGGTTACCATGGTGAGGGTAGGAACGTAGATCCTGGTTACCATGGTGAGGGTAGGAATGTAGATCCTGGTTACCATGGTGAGGGTAGGAACGTAGATCCTGGTTACCATGGTGAGGGTGGGAACGTAGATCCTGGTTACCACGGTGAGGGTAGGAGCGTTGATTCTGGTTACCATGGTGAGGGTAGGAACATAGATCCTGGTTACCACGGTGAGAGTAGGAACGTAGATCCTGGTTACCATGGTGAGGGTAGGAACGGAGATCCTGGTTACCACGGTGAGGGTAGGAACGTAGATCCTGGTTACCATGGTGAGGGTAGGAACGTAGATCCTGGTTACCATGGTGAGGGTAGGAACGTAGATCCTGGTTACCATGGTGAGGGTAGGAACGTAGATCATGGTTACCATGGTGAGGGTAGGAACAAAGATCCTGGTTACCATGGTGAGGTTAGGAACATAGATCCTGGTTATCACGTACCCACTCTTTCAGGACCTCTAAACACCCCTAACAGAAAGCTGTAGAACCCCCTCCATGCCCGCCGGGATGACGTCCCAACCTTATAACAGATGTGAAGACGTGGAGGTGCTGAGATTTAATCTGGAGCTGGAACGAAAGCCGAAACAAAGGAAATGAAAGGAAGAGAAGCTGCAGACTTTACACGATAAGCAGGATGCCCGGTCCAGGTTGGCATTCTCCATCCTTTAATTAGTTTCCACCAATCAGGAGGAAAGTCTCAGTCTGATTCTTTTTTTTTTTCCTCCATGTTTGAGTCCTGATTACGATTTAAAGCAAACAGAGCTGGAGACGTTCCAGGAAATTAAGAAGGAAGGATAAGGTGGCACAGTGGATATGCACAGTGGTCCCACAGCGAGAGGGGGTCCGGGGTGTGGACGAGGCTTGGAACATTGTCTTTCTGTGTGTATTTTGCATGTTCTACCCGTGTACGTGTGGATTTTTCTCTTTCCTCTCTTTTCTATCTTTCCTCCAAAAACATACATGTCAGGTTGATTGGATGGTGCCAACTTGGCCCTAGGAATGTGTGTGTTTATGGTTGTATGTGCCCCGTGACAGGCTGGCGACCTTTTCCAGGTAGACCCTGCCCCTCGCCTTGAATCAGCCGGGATGGGCTCCGGCACCCCCTGCAAGCCCATGAGGGATAGACGGTTAAGAAGGTGACTTGTTTACTTTGCCCAAAAGTGGGTGAGTTTAAAACCACAGGTGGTGTTTACAGTGGGGGAAGGATGGAGTACCAGGGGTCAGACCGTCCCACTGGAGTACCAGGGGTCCAACCGTCCCACTGGAGTACCAGGGGTTCGGCCGTTTCACTGGAGTACCAGGGGTCCAACCGTCCCACTGGAGTACCAGGGGTTCGGCCGTTTCACTGGAGTACCAGGGGTCCAACCGTCCCACTGGAGTACCAGGGGTCTGATCGTCCCACTGGAGTACCAGGGGTTCGGCCGTTTCACTGGAGTACCAGGGGTCCAACCGTCCCACTGGAGTACCAGGGGTCTGATCGTCCCACTGGAGTACCAGGGGTCTGATCGTCCCACTGGAGTACCAGGGGTCCAACCGTCCCACTGGAGTACCAGGGGTCTGACCGTCCCACTGGAGTACCAGGGGTCTGATCGTCCCACTGGAGTACCAGGGGTCTGATCGTCCCACTGGAGTACCAGGGGTCCAACCGTCCCACTGGAGTACCAGGGGTTCGATCGTCCCACTGGAGGACCAGGGGTTCGGCCATTTCACTGGAGTACCAGGGGTCTGACCGTCCCACTGGACTACCAGGGGTCAGACCTTCCCAATGGAGTACCAGGGGTCTGACCATCCCACTGGAGTACCAGGGCTTCCAGCGGTCTCCCATCCTTGTACGGCCCGGACCCAGCCTGCTTAGCTTCTGAAATCTCATTTTTTCTTCTAACGACTTGAACGAGCTGCCATGTTTTTTTGTTTTTTTTAGAAATTTATCTCCCGTTTTATTTAAACCAGTCGAGCTAAAACAATAACTAAAGTTTAATCTCACATAAACCAGGTTCTTAGTCTCACCTGGACGATCAACAGTCTGTACGCATGGCAGCGGGTCGGTGGAGGGGTAAAGCGGGTACATAGTGGTCTGTTTTTCTCTCGTCTCCCTCAGAAGCTTCTTGGCACATTAACGATGATAAATAATTAAATTTTTCTCCATATGCCCCATTAGTTAGTTTTTTTTTTTGAGGAGAACTGGGTTTTCTGGTTGCCGTGGTGATGACAACCATCCGGGTTTGGCTTCTCTAAAGAAGAGTGATTGGTTAGAAGCAGAAAAAGATGGACGCCATGTTCTTAAAGGGAAGACCGCCTGGCGAGATGCCCTTTAAGATGCCAAACACTTCTAAAGAGTCTCCAGCACATCGTTTAAATGGAATGCCACCTGAGACCCGGGTCACACCACCCAAACTTTGCTGGAGCGATAACGTAACCGTTCATCACCATGGTAACCAGTATCTATGTTCCTACCCTCACCATGGTAACCAGGATCTATGCTCCTACCCTCACCATGGTAACCAGGATCTACGTTCCTACCCTCACCATGGTAACCAGGATCTACGTTCCTACCCTCACCATGGTAACCAGGATCTATGCTCCTACCCTCACCATGGTAACCAGGATCTACGTTCCTACCCTCACCATGGTAACCAGGATCTACGTTCCTACCCTCACCATGGTAACCAGGATCTATGCTCCTACCCTCACCATGGTAACCAGGATCTACGTTCCTACCCTCACCATGGTAACCAGGATCTACATTCCTACCCTCACCATGGTAACCAGGATCTACGTTCCTACCCTCACCATGGTAACCAGGATCTACGTTCCTACCCTCACCATGGTAACCAGGATCTACGCTCCTACCCTCACCATGGTAACCAGGATCTACGTTCCTACCCTCACCATGGTAACCAGGATCTACATTCCTACCCTCACCATGGTAACCAGGATCTACGTTCCTACCCTCACCATGGTAACCAGGATCTTCATTCCTACCCTCACCATGGTAACCAGGATCTACGTTCCTACCCTCACCATGGTAACCAGGATCTACGTTCCTACCCTCACCATGGTAACCAGGATCTACGTTCCTACCCTCACCATGGTAACCAGGATCTACGTTCCTACCCTCACCATGGTAACCAGGATCTACGTTCCTACCCTCACCATGGTAACCAGGATCTACGTTCCTACCCTCACCATGGTAACCAGGATCTACGTTCCTACCCTCACCATGGTAACCAGGATCTACGTTCCTACCCTCACCATGGTAACCAGGGTCTACGTTCCTACCCTCACCATGGTAACCAGGATCTACGTTCCTACCCTCACCATGGTAACCAGGATCTATGTTCCTACCCTACCAGGCTTCTCTCGACCTGGAGGAGGAGCAGCTCAACACCGAGCTCCTCCCGGATGGCAGATCTCCTCACCTGATCTCTGAGAGCCCAGCCACCCTGCAGAAGAAGCTCATTTCAACCACTCGTACCTGCCATCTCATTCTTTCGGTTGCCACCCACAGCTGGTGACCATAGAACCACAGAAAGACGTACATGAGGATTGAACGGTTGGCATGATCATTAGACGTATGGGTGAACCTGCGGTGCGGTGTACGTCTGATAGATTTATTTTACCCCTCACACATGCCATCAATCCGGTGCCATGCGGAGAAATGTGAACGTGGCATCTCAGCTACGATCCCGAACTTCATCTGATTTTATTTCCCTGCAAATGAAAACGTTTAGTTCTGATTTAAAAAGCAGCCGCTGGTCATGAGGGCACATCTTCTCCGCGGGCAGACGGAGAAGTTTCTCATATACCCTCTGCGTGTGAGACGGAGAGAGCAGGCATGTTTATGCATGAGTGTGTGCCTGCGTTGGACGCGTGCCAGTTTAAAACAGCATTATGATCTCTCCTTCTTTCTGATGCCATTAAACTCTGAGAGTACCACTTTGGCGCTCTGAGATGTTTTAATATTTCTGCCCTGGCACCATTAGGATGATCACACCTCTCTACCCGCCTCTAATGTCTCACTCTCTCCCTTTTATACCCCAATTTATACCAACCCGCTGGCGCACACCGCACTGCAGGTTCATCCGTACGTCTAAGGACCATGCCAATATTGCATTCCACACGGACACCAGCTGTGGGTGGCAACCAAAAGAATGAGATGGTGGGTACAAGTGGGCGAAATGAGCTTCCTCTGCAGGGTGGCGGGGTTCTTAGTCAGAGATCGGGTGAGGAGCTCTGCCATCCGGGAGGAGCTCGGTGTCGAGCCGCTCCTCCTCCAGGTCGAGAGAAGCCTGGTAGGGTAGGAACGTAGATCCTGGTTACCATGGTGAGGGTAGGAACGTAGATCCTGGTTACCATGGTGAGGGTAGGAACGTAGATCCTGGTTACCATGGTGAGGGTACGAACGTAGATCCTGGTTACCATGGTGAGGGTAGAAACGTAGATCCTGGTTACTATGGTGAGAGTAGGAACGTAGATCCTGGTTACCATGGTGACGGTAGGAACGTAGATCCTGGTTACCACGGTGAGGGTAGGAACGTAGATCCTGGTTACCATGGTGAGGGTAGGAACGTAGATCCTGGTTACCACGGTGAGGGTAGGAACGTAGATCCTGGTTACCATGGTGAGGGTAGGAACATAGATCCTGGTTACCATGGTGAGGGTAGGAACATAGATCCTGGTTACCATGGTGAGGGTAGGAACGTAGATCCTGGTTACCATGGTGAGGGTAGGAACGTAGATCCTGGTTACCACGGTGAGGGTAGGAACGTAGATCCTGGTTACCATGGTGAGGGTAGGAAGGTAGATCCTGGTTACCACGGTGAGGGTAGGAACGTAGATCCTGGTTACCATGGTGAATGTAGGAACATAGATCCTGGTTACCATGGTGAGGGTAGGAATGTAGATCCTGGATACCATGGTGAGGGTAGGAACGTAGATCCTGGTTACCATGGTGAGGGTAGGAACGTAGATCCTGGTTACCATGGTGAGGGTAGGAACGTGGATCCTGGTTACCATGGTGAGGGTAAAGAACGTAGATCCTGGTTACCATGGTGAGGGTAGGAACGTAGATCCTGGTTACCATGGTGAGGGTAGGAACGTAGATCCTGGTTACCATGGTGAGGGTAGGAACGTAGATCCTGGTTACCATGGTGAGGATAGGAACATAGATCCTGGATAGAGATACTTAAAGTTATCCACATGGGGCAGAGCTCTGTCTCTGACCCACAGCGGGCGCTCCATCTTTTTCTGGGTGAGGACTATGATCTTGGATGTGGAGGCTATGATTCCCATCTCGGTGGCACTGAGGCTGGCATGGGCAATTATTCTGTTTGATCAAACTGAGGAGGAGTACCCAGGGCACCGGTTCAGAAGAGCCAGTGATCACTGAGAGTTTTAGAGCGAGAAAAAAATGCCCTCCTGTTAACCCTCGCTGCTCTGCCCGCTTCTTATCCAGTCATCGGCTCAGAGAAGGGTGAAGACGTCTCTCCCTCTGCCGCGCACCCGGCACGCTGAAACACACACAGGGAATTCATATTCGCCTGGCACCGCGGGCTGTTTGCACAGGATGTCCGAGCATGATTGCACCGATTATCTCCTCCCGCTGATCTCCGCGTTCGTTCCTCCTTCACAGACGACCGACCGCGCACGAGACGTGATTAAACCACCAACTGCTCGCCATCCCGGGCAGCTCGCCGGGGCAGAAGCAAACATGTAAATCAGAGGCGTCGCTGAAGGACAAACAGGAGCGGTCGTAAATCCTGCTGCCAGGGTTACACCCATTCATCACGCCAATCAGGTTTAACCCGCCGCAGCTCGGAGTGTAGAAGAACCAGGAGGAGTGATGCCCAGCTGATGGTGTACCCTACCCAGAACGTTCTGTGCAGGTCCGGGGTCTGCCTCTTGTTCTCCTCCCCAGATGCCCGAACCTCCCCATCTGGCTTATCTCGACCTGGAGGAGGAGCGGCTCGACAACGAGCTCCTCCCGAATGGCAGAGCTCCTCACCCGATCTCTGAGTGAGAGCCCAGCCACCCTGTGGAGGAAGCTCATTTCAACCGCTTGTACCCGCCATCTCGTTCTTTCGGTTGCCAACCACAGCTGGTAACCAGGACCTACGTTCCTACCCTCACCATGGTAACCAGGATCTACGTTCCTACCCTCACCATGGTAACCAGGATCTATGTTCCTACCCTCACCATGGTAACCAGGATCTACGTTCCTACCCTCACCATGGTAACCAGGATCTACGTTCCTACCCTCACCATGGTAACCAGGATCTACGTTCTTTACCCTCACCATGGTAACCAGGATCCACGTTCCTACCCTCACCATGGTAACAAGGATCTATGTTCCTACCTTCACCATGGTAACCAGGATCTACGTTCCTACCCTCACCATGGTATCCAGGATCTACATTCCTACCCTCACCATGGTAACCAGGATCTATGTTCCTACATTCACCATGGTAACCAGGATCTACGTTCCTACCCTCACCGTGGTAACCAGGATCTACCTTCCTACCCTCACCATGGTAACCAAGATCTACGTTCCTACCCTCACCGTGGTAACCAGGATCTACGTTCCTACCCTCACCATGGTAACCAGGATCTACGTTCCTACCCTCACCATGGTAACAAGGATCTATGTTCCTACCTTCACCATGGTAACCAGGATCTACGTTCCTACCCTCACCATGGTAACCAGGATCTACGTTCCTACCCTCACCATGGTAACCAGGATCTACGTTCCTACCCTCACCATGGTAACCAGTGTGGGTGGTGACCAAAAGAACAAGATCACAGATACAACACATTTTAATGGGCGCAGTGGTCTTGCATTTCTGGCGCCATCTAGTGACGAAACATCAGAATTACAGAAAAATAAAACATTAACAAGGTTTATTTATTTAATTATTTCATGTTCGGCGGCCGAATTAAAACATTTAACGGGCCGCATGTGGCCCGCAGACCGTAGTTTGCCCATCCCTGGTGTTAGATGGAATAAACTGACTTACTGTAGCGCCCCCTGGAGGGAGATGACGGAAGGAGAAGAAGTTAGAGGTTGATTAGAAGTCAGTGGACGGTGCCCAGGATGAGACATCCACCTCCTCCGTCTTCCTTTGTGATTTTAATTGGTCCAACAGACTAACAAGAAAGAGGATGTGTCATCAAAGTGACGGCGGTATCCGGACCTCTCTCTAATTAACTGACATGGAAATTAAATTAGAAAGTTATTAAAGAGCAGGACCCGTTTTAACCTTTCAAACGTCAACAAGAGGCCGAAAAAAACACGGCTGATGGAAAGTTAAACAGAAAAATGAACATGTTTGGATTCAGAATGATTTTAAAGTTTTAATTAAAGGGGTCACGTCGTCGGGGCGATCGATACGTGGACGGGTTTAACCTGGTAAACGAGGGAACGGAGGAGGAGGAGGAGACACAGGCGAGTTAGGATGGTGACCACAATGGGCAGGCTCAGTGTCCTGGGACGAACTGTGTAGATCAGGAGTGACACACACACACACATACACACACACTCTCTCAAACACACACACACACTCTCAAACACACACAGACACACACAAACCCATACAGACGCTCTCAAACACACACTCATGCATACACACACACACACACACACACACACATACACACACACTCTATCAAACACACACACATACACACACATGCTCTCAAACACACAGACACACACACACCCACACACACACTCTCAAACACACACATACACACACATGCTCTCAAACACACAGACCCTCTCAAACACACACACACACACACACACACACACACACACACACACACACACACTTTTATCTACCAGTCTAGTGTCAACAGCACCCCGTTATCCTTTACTGGGTAGTGGGATGCTGGAGCCCATTCCGGCTGATTCCAGGCGAGGGGCAGGGTACATCCCGCACAGGTCGCCAGTCTGTCGCGGGGCACATGCACACACACACACACACACACAAACATACACAAACACACACACTCCTAGGAGCAATTTGGCACCTGCCAATCAACCTAGTATGCATGTTTTTGGAGGGTGTGAGGAAACCGGGGCAGCACGGTGGCGCAGTGGGTAGCACAGTGGCCTAACTGCAAGAAGGTCGTGGGTTCGAGTCCCGGTTGGGTACGAGGCTTGGAACACTGTCCTTTCTGTGTGTAGTTTGCATGTTCTCCATGTGTTTGCGTGGGTTTCCTCCCACCCTCTAAAGACATGCATGCTAGGTTGATTAGCCGGTGTCTAAATTGCCCCTAGGAATGAGTGTGTGTGTGTGTGTGTGGCCCCGCGACTGACTGGTGACCTGTTCGGGGTGTAACCTGCCCTTCGCATTAAAACAGCTGGGATGGGCTCCGGCATCCCCCGCAACCCTGAAAGGGACAGACGGATAAGAAGATGACTGACTGAGGAAACCGGAGGAAACCCACGCAGACACAGGAAGAACATGCAAACTACACACAGAAAAGCCAGTGTTCCAAACCTCGTCCTTCCTTGGACTTAAACCCATGACCTTCTTGCTGTGCTACCCACTGCCTCACCGTGCCACCCTCTTTCTCGTTCTTTTACTGGACGCGTCGGGTCTTCCACTCCGCCTCTGATTGTATTGATTTTCAGAGACGCCAACGAAGCGATGCCCGTCCCTAATGCTCCATACCTTTGTTCTTTTCTCTGATTACCTTTCCTGTTTGCCTAATGCCCTGCCCTTGGGCATTCCCACTTCACTCCGGCACTCTGCCCATAAATCACAGCTCACCTCCATGGCAGCCATTAACCGGACCGATCCAGGATGATCACTTATGGTCTGCTTCCAGCTTCGCTGGGACGTGATTGGCTGATTCTGGGTCTCTGAGTGCATTGGTATGCTCTTTGTGTTGGATGCTAGGTGCTGTCCTCTCCTTGGCATCGGTGTCTGAATGTCACCCAGATGAAGATGTTCGACTCGTTTACTGACGTCAGGTTTTTATTGGAGTTTTTTTTTTTTTTTTTACAGGATTAAAAAAACAAAGATTGTTTTGCTCTAAAATCCTGACCAATCAAATCAATAGTTTGATTTTCTAATTTTCCGGCCCATTGTTTTTTGTTTATCTGGGGCCGGGTTGCCATGGTAACCAGGATCTATGTTCCTACCCTCACCATGGTAACCAGGATCTACGTTCCTACCCTCACCATGGTAACAAGGATCTATGTTCCTACCCTCACCATGGTAACCAGGATCTATGTTCCTACCCTCACCATGGTAACCAAGATCTACATTCCTACCCTCACCATGGTAACCAGGATCTACGTTCCTACCCTCACCGTGGTAACCAGGATCTACGTTCCTACCCTCACCATGGTAACCAGGATCTACGTTCCTACCCTCACCATGTTAACCAGGATCTACGTTCCTACCCTCACCGTGGTAACCAGGATCTACGTTCCTACCCTCACCATGGTAACCAGGATCTACGTTCCTACCCTCACCATGTTAACCAGGATCTACGTTCCTACCCTCACCATGGTAACCAGGATCTACGTTCCTACCCTCACCATGGTAACCAGGATCTACGTTCCTACCCTCACCATGGTAACCAGGATCTATGTTCCTACCCTCACCATAGTAACCAGGATCTACATTCCTACCCTCACCATGGTAACCAGGATCTATGTTCCTACCCTCACCATGTTAACCAGGATCTACGTTCCTACCCTCACCGTGGTAACCAGGATCTACGTTCCTACCCTCACCATGGTAACCAGGATCTACGTTCCTACCCTCACCATGGTAACCAGGATCTACGTTCCTACCCTCACCGTGGTAACCAGGATCTACGTTCCTACCCTCACCATGTTAACCAGGATCTACGTTCCTACCCTCACCGTGGTAACCAGGATCTACGTTCCTACCCTCACCATGGTAACCAGGATCTACGTTCCTACCCTCACCATGGTAACCAGGATCTACGTTCCTACCCTCACCATGGTAACCAGGATCTACGTTCCTACCCTCACCGTGGTAACCAGGATCTACGTTCCTACCCTCACCATGGTAACCAGGATCTACGTTCCTACCCTCACCATGTTAACCAGCTCCAACTTTCACTTCAACATTCCTGGTGTTTAAAATTTAAACTTTCACATTTAAAGCTTGACTTTTTCGTCTTGTTTTAATATTAATGGAAGATTTTTTCTGCTGGATTCTAGAACCAGAAACATTCCGGTGGGTAAATCCCCCCCCCCATAAAGACTCAGGATGTCTGCAGGTTTTCAGACGTTTGTGTAGAATATTTTCTGGTTTGACCAGAGGGGGAATTTCAGTGGGCTTCACCCTGCCTGCGCCGGCTCCTGCTGGAGCTGCTCAAACACTGTTTGAAGCTCCTGTCTTTGGTGTTCACGCTCATGCCATCAATAATACATGAATCTCCCCTTGCCCCCTCCTCGCCCTCCTCTCTGAGTGCCCTGCTCCTCAGCAGTCTTCAGTCTGCCTGGATCGCTGGGATTTGCTTTAGTTGGATTTAATATTTCTTAAGTTGTTGCGGTTAAATCTCCTCCTTGTTGTTTTTTTTTTTAAATTTCTAACCTTCGAACTGCTGATTTTTACTTTAACATCCTTCAAACCCCAACGTGTGTGGATTCAGTCAGACTTCCTGGTCCAGTCAGTCGGTTAGGGTTGAGTTTTTTACCTGTTTTTAAACCACCTTCAACGAGAATATCGTTATTCTCATCGAAATGAAAAAGAATCAAATCAACAAATGTGTGTAATACATCTTTAAACCAGTAGGGGTCCTGGTTACCACGGTAAGGGTAGTAACATAGTTCCTGGTTACCATGGTGAGGGTAGGAACGTAGATCCTGGTTACCATGGTGAGGGTAGGAACGTAGATCCTGGTTACCATGGTGAGGGTAGGAACGTAGATCCTGGTTACCATGGTGAGGGTAGGAACGTAGATCCTGGTTACCATGGTGAGGGTAGGAACGTAGATCCTGGTTACCATGGTGAGGGTAGGAACGTAGATCCTGGTTACCATGGTAAGGGTAGTAACATAGTTCCTGGTTACCATGGTGAGGGTAGGAACGTAGATCCTGGTTACCACGGTAAGGGTAGTAACATAATTCCTGGTTACCATGGTGAGGGTAGGAACGTAGATCCTGGTTACCACGGTAAGGGTAGTAACATAGTTCCTGGTTACCATGGTGAGGGTAGGAACGTAGATCCTGGTTACCACGGTAAGGGTAGTAACATAGTTCCTGGTTACCATGGTGAGGGTAGGAACGTAGATCCTGGTTACCATGGTGAGGGTAGGAACGTAGATCCTGGTTACCATGGTGAGGGTAGGAACGTAGATCCTGGTTACCATGGTGAGGGTAGGAACGTAGATCCTGGTTACCACGGTAAGGGTAGTAACATAGTTCCTGGTTACCATGGTGAGGGTAGGAACGTAGATCCTGGTTACCACGGTAAGGGTAGTAACATAGTTCCTGGTTACCATGGTGAGGGTAGGAACGTAGATCCTGGTTACCATGGTGAGGGTAGGAACGTAGATCCTGGTTACCACGGTGAAGGTAGTAACATAGTTCCTGGTTACCATGGTGAGGGTAGGAACATAGATCCTGGTTACCATGGTGAGGGTAGGAACATAGATCCTGGTTACCATGGTGAGGGTAGGAACATAGATCCTGGTTACCATGGTGAGGGTAGGAACATAGATCCTGGTTACCATGGTGAGGGTAGGAACATAGATCCTGGTTACCATGGTGAGGGTAGGAACATAGATCCTGGTTACCATGGTGAGGGTAGGAACATAGATCCTGGTTACCATGGTGAGGGTAGGAACATAGATCCTGGTTACCATGGTGAGGGTAGGAACATAGATCCTGGTTACCATGGTGAGGGTAGGAACATAGATCCTGGTTACCATGGTGAGGGTAGGAACGTAGATCCTGGTTACCAGGGTGAGGGTAGGAACATAGATCCTGGTTATCATGGTAAACATGTTCCCTTACCTCCCAACAGCGCCACCTGCAGCCACACTTACTTCATGACAGGATCAAACACCGTCATTTTCTTCTGTTTGGAATCAAACAGTGATCTTCTGACCTTTGCCCTTCGTTGGCATCTTAAGGAGGACGATGTTTTCCCAGAAACACCAGCTGCCCTCCGTCTCTTCTTCTCACACGATACCAACTGCTTCTGGATGCCAGCCTGAAGAGAACCCAAAACCAGGCGGCATGTTTACACGTGTTTAAACTGATGGAGAAATCTGGTGCATCGCGTCCCCTCGGCTCGCTCCAGATGTGCTCCACCTCCGTTGGCACGCCACGCTCTGGCAGATGCCGCTCCAGATGTTCGTTCATTCTGTGGGCATTCAAACATCAACGATTGTTCGCGTGTTTCCGACTTCTTAACGAATCCAAACAAATGTCTGTTTATCAGCAGGGCGTCATGCCAACCGGGACTGACGGGTCACGGTCTGCATGTCATAACGTGGCGTGCAGGTGGAAGGAGGAGGACCTAATACCACGGCAGGAAACATGGTTTATTTAGGTTTGCCAGTCCCAAGTTTTATTAGCATGGCATAAGGGTATTGTTCAGAGTGTGTTTGTTGATCAGGCAACCAGGGTGACCTGGCAGGAACGGGTGGTACGACCCAATGAGAAGGTCTGGGGTGATTGAACTTAAATAGGCAGCAGGGCACCCTCAGGTGTTCCAATCTGGGGGATGAGGGAAGGTCCAGGGCTCCTTCTGGTGGCAGCAGAGGGCATCATGACACAGTGTTTTACATTGTTTTGTTTTTATCTTCCGCTTATTCCCTGACAAGGTGGCACGGGGTGCTGGAGCCTATCCCGGCTGATATAAGGCGAGAGGCAGGGTACACTCCGAACGGGTTGCCAGTTTATTGTGGTGCCACACAGCAGCCAATCAACCAACATGTATGTTTTTGGAGGAAACCAGAGAAAACCCACACATACCTGTGGCAAATCCAGGATTTTCTAAAGGGGGATGGGTGAGGTCATAGACAAAAGGGGCACCTGTGGTGCTCACCAGTATAGGGACGTGTGCCCCCACGCCCTCCTCCCCTGGATCTGCCCCTGCATACACGGGTACAACATGCAGAGTAAATAATTACTCTACATGGTTTGTTTGCCAGTTTAAAGTCGGATACAAGCGGCCGAAATGATCTCACTCTGCAGGATGGCAGGGCTCTCAGAGACTTGGAACTTGAAACTTGGAACTGGTTACCATGGTGAGGGTAGGAACGTAGATCCTGGTTACCATGGTGAGGGTAGGAAAGTAGATCCTGGTTACCACGGTGAGGGTAGGAAGGTAGATCCTGGTTACCATGGTGAGGGTAAGAACGTAGATCCTGGTTACCATGGTGAGGGTAGGAACGTAGATCCTGGTTACCATGGTGAGGGTAGGAACGTAGATCATGGTTACCATGGTGAGGGTAGGAACGTAGATCCTGGTTACCATGGTGAGCGTAGGAACGTAGATCCTGGTTACCATGGTGAGGGTATGAACGTAGATCCTGGTTACCATGGTGAGGGTAGGAACGTAGATCCTGGTTACCACGGTGAGGGTAGGAACGTAGATCCTGGTTACCATGGTGAGGGTAGGAACGTAGATCCTGGTTACCATGGTGAGGGTAGGAACGTAGATCCTGGTTACCATGGTGAGGGTAGGAAGGTAGATCCTGGTTACCATGGTGAGGGTAGGAACGTAGATCCTGGTTACCATGGTGAGGGTAGGAACGTAGATCCTGGTTACCATGGTGAGGGTAGCAACGTAGATCCTGGTTACCATGGTGAGGGTAGGAAGGTAGATCCTGGTTACCATGGTGAGGGTAGGAACGTAGATCCTGGTTACCATGGTGAGGGTAGGAACGTAGATCCTGGTTACCATGGTGAGGGTAGCAACGTAGATCCTGGTTACCATGGTGAGGGTAGGAACGTAGATCCTGGTTACCATGGTGAGGGTAGGAACGTAGATCCTGGTTACCATGGTGAGGGTAGAAATGTAGATCCAGGTTACCATGGTGAGGGTAGGAACGTAGATCCTGGTTACCATGGTGAGCGTAGGAACGTAGATCATAGACCAGTAGAACATGGAGTCTCCATGATGGAGAGAGGATCTCCATCATGGAGACCTAGACTTTGCAGACGTTTAAGAACCTGAACTGTCCTAATAAGTCCAGGTCTTCTCAGGTGAGGTGACCCACCTACCAGGTGCTTTACGTCCATCTTGCTCCAAGTCCTATTTGTTCCTCTATTTTTAGGGTCCTGGTAAAACAATCCCACTACAATCCGGGCGTAAACATCGCTGACGAACAGACTTCCCGTTTGACCTTGCTTTGATTTATGTGCCCG
This sequence comes from Neostethus bicornis, assembly GCA_902685375.1. Classification (NCBI taxonomy): domain Eukaryota; kingdom Metazoa; phylum Chordata; class Actinopteri; order Atheriniformes; family Phallostethidae; genus Neostethus; species Neostethus bicornis. The sequence continues at coordinate 160,208 of LR738559.1, forward strand.
TCTTCCAGCGTCTGAACGAGCTCGCTGGGAGAAGCTGCTGATTGGAGGCAGTGAAGGAGTGAAGCGGGCAGAATGAACATCGCCGCTCCGATGAAGCAAACCCAAACAGACTGAAACTCATGGAAACGGCTGTTATTTATTCCTGTTTTTATGCTTCTGAGGTTAAAATAGCTTCTCGTGAGGAACTCAACCCTGATCTGATTTTCTCTGTCACGCCAGTGGAGTGGATCAGAGGACGTCTGTGTGTAAATAATGAGATTTAAAAACATTTTATTTTGAAAGGATTTCAGTGAAAATCAAACGTTAAAACGTTTCCAATTAATTTAATTAGTTGTCAAATTATTCTCTTGTTTTTTAACAATTCAAAAATTAAAAGAACAATTAGCTCAGATTTTTTGTTTCTGTTCTAATGAGAGGAAATTAGGCTTTTATTTTGGCGGGGATTCCCTTTGATGAGGACCGAAGGAACTCAGGCGACAAACAAACGAGTTACCATGGTGAGGGTAGGAACGTAGATCCTGGTTACCATGGTGAGGATAGGAATGTAGATCCTGGTTACCATGGTGAGAGTAGGAACGTAGATCCTGGTTATCATGGTGAGGGTAGGAACGTAGATCCTGGTTACCATGGTGAGGGTAGGAACGTAGATCCTGGTTACCATGGTGAGGGTAGGAACGTAGATCCTGGTTACCATGGTGAGGGTAGGAACGTAGATCCTGGTTACCATGGTGAGGGTAGGAACGTAGATCCTGGTTACCATGGTGAGGGTAGGAATGTAGATCCTGGTTACCATGGTGAGGGTAGGAACGTAGATCCTGGTTACCATGGTGAGGATAGGAATGTAGATCCTGGTTACCATGGTGAGGGTAGGAACGTAGATCCTGGTTACCATGGTGAGGGTAGGAACGTAGATCCTGGTTACCATGGTGAGGGTAGGAACGTAGATCCTGGTTACCATGGTGAGGGTAGGAACTTAGCTCTACCAGCTTGTACCCCCCCTCACGTCCACCGTGTCTTTAAATCTTTACTCGTATTGATTCTCTAATTATTTTTCGGGCTCAGTCTGTGTTTCATAATAGATCAGTCCAGGTGTGCCAGCCTGGGTCAGGGTTCTACCGTATTAATGGTAGAAAGGTCTCCCCCTGGGACCTCCAACTCGTTTCTAACAGGATGATGAAAAAGATTTAATAACATGTGAAACAAGTTGAAAAGACATGAAATATCACGGCTTTCAAAGAGCTTTAAGGAGACGGTTTGACATTTTCTGAGAGTACGGCGTCCTGGTCCCACAATGACGGGGGCAAACGGGGCGCTGCTGTGTAAAGGTTAGGAGGAAAACGTTGGTCCTCAGGCTGTGGATCCATAACAGCAGGAGCAGACATGTTCCCCCCGGGAAATCCAGCCATGAATGAATAGCAGCGCGGGCACTGAGATAAACATTAGCCCCCTACAAACGGGTCCATGAGAGCGGCGCCGCAGGCGGGTGCAGGTTGTTATTCATTACGGCGGAGCAGAGCAGCTCTGCCCGTGAAGGGCTGAAGCAGAACGAGAAGTGAGGATTTAACACGTTCCGTTCTGTTCCGTCGTCTTCCGACTATCTGGGGCTGGGTTGCCAGGGGCAACAGCCTCAGACGTGAAGCCCGGGCTTTTCTCACCCTGGCTGCATCCTCCAGGAAGGAGGATCCCTTCCTCGGGGTCTCCCCCCGGTGCGACGTGCCCGAAACACCTCACAAGCGAGGCACTCGGAATGCATCCTGACCAGATGCCCGAACCACCCCACCTTGCTTCTCTCAACCTGGAGGAGGACCGGCTCAACACCGAGCTCCTCCCGGATGGCAGAGCTCCTCACCTGATCTCTGAGTGAGAGCCCAGTGGCCCTGCCACCCTGCAGAGCAAGCTCATCTCGCCCGCTTGTACCCACAATCTCACTAATTAATTTATTGTTTTCTAAAAAAACAATTAAGCTCAAATAATTATGGTTGAAAAAAAAACCCATTGATGATGCTGCCCGGTGGCATCACAGCAAGAAGGTCAGGGGTTTGAGTCCAGAAGTGAGAGCAAGGCTTGGAAGACTGTCCTTTCTGTGTGGAGTTTGCATGTTCTACCCATGCATGTGTGGGTTTTTATGTTGGTTTCGGGTTACACCACCCGGAGTGTTCCTCACACTCGTAACCTTTCATTAACGTTTACCAAAAGCTGGCACCATTTAAGGCTATGCCACGTACGCTCGACCTACCCGTCCTACCGCTTCGAAAGTTTTGAGTGGCACAAAATATTTCAAGCGGTCAAGTTTTCGCTCAAACCAACGCCCTGTCAATGTTTAGCACTTCTAAACGTAAGCTGGTGGACGTTCAGGTCCGCTAGGCAAACGCTGGACCACCGCTGCTTCACCAACGTTGCCCTGGCAGCGACTAAATATTGGAAAAACTTCGGTGGAGTGGTTGCTAGCGTTTTACAAGCGGACACAGCGTTTCTGGAACGATGTCGGGCGTTGAACAGTGATCCATGGCAGTGATGAACGTTGGTTTACGCCCACTATCGCCCACTATCGCCATGCCAACGCCTGGGTTTTCAATTTTTTTCCCCATTTTTTCACGATGACAAGAGTTGTCAAAATTCAGAGCTCCCTCTTACCATTCAGGCCGTGTGGTGTTCTACAGGAAGGAACGTAGATCTAGAGTTTGTCCAGTTTTTTCTCAATTTTTCAATCTTTAATCTAGATTTTAAAACTTTAAATTTCTTTTTTTTTTTAACCCTTCCATCTCTGACCAATCAGAGTCCATGTTACTTTGGTACAGAATGAGGGAGTGAGAACGAGAGCTCAGAGGAGAGAGGGAGCCGGGGGGATCAGTAAGAGGAGGAGTGGGGGCGTTCAGAGCAGGTGGGATGAAAGGAAACGCTGGAGGAAACTCCGACGAGGAAGAAAATCAGAGGAGACGTTAATCTGAAGAGAAGTCCTAGAATCTGATGTTTCATTTAAAACCTAAAACCTTCAAATTAAAAGATGGAAAATCACTTTAAACTGATTTTACTGGTCGTTATGGTGACCGGTTCAATCTACCTCATCCAGGAGGATCCTGAGGTGTTCCCTGTCCAGCTGTGAGACATAGTCTCTCCAGCAGGTCCAGGGTCTGACTCTGGGTCTCCTCCTGGTGGGACGAAACACCTCACCAGAGAGGGAGGCATCTTAACCAGATGCCTGAACCACCCTGTCTGGCTTCTCTCAACGTAGATCCTGGTTACCATGGTGAGGGTAGGAACGTAGTCCTTGGTTACCACGGTGAGGGTAGGAACATAGATCCTGGTTACCATGGTGAGGGTAGGAAGGTAGATCCTGGTTACCATGGTGAGGGTAGGAACGTAGATCCTGGTTACCATGGTGAGGGTAGGAACATAGATCCTGGTTACCATGGTGAGGGTAGGAACGTAGATCCTGGTTACCATGGTGAGGGTAGGAAGGTAGATCCTGGTTACCATGGTGAGGGTAGGAACGTAGATCCTGGTTACCATGGTGAGGGTAGGAACATAGATCCTGGTTACCATGGTGAGGGTAGGAAGGTAGATCCTGGTTACCATGGTGAGGGTAGGAACGTAGATCCTGGTTACCATGGTGAGGGTAGGAGCGTAGATCCTGGTTACCATGGTGAGGGTAGGAACGTAGTCCTTGGTTACCACGGTGAGGGTAGGAACATAGATCCTGGTTACCATGGTGAGGGTAGGAAGGTAGATCCTGGTTACCATGGTGAGGGTAGGAACGTAGATCCTGGTTACCATGGTGAGGGTAGGAACATAGATCCTGGTTACCATGGTGAGGGTAGGAACGTAGATCCTGGTTACCATGGTGAGGGTAGGAACGTAGATCCTGGTTACCATGGTGAGGGTAGGAACCTAGATACTGGTTACCATGGTGAGGGTAGGAACATACATCCTGGTTACCATGGTGAGCGTAGGACCATAGATCCTGGTTACCATGGTTAGGGTAGGAACATAGATCCTGGTTACCATGGTGAGGGTAGAAATGTAGTCCATGGTTACCATGGTGAGGGTAGGAACATAGATCCTGGTTACCATGGTGAGGGTAGGAAGGTAGATCCTGGTTACCATGGTGAGGGTAGGAACGTAGATCCTGGTTACCATGGTGAGGGTAGGAACGTAGATCCTGGTTACCATGGTGAGCGTAGGACCATAGATCCTGGTTACCATGGTGAGGGTAGGAACGTAGATCCTGGTTACCATGGTGAGGGTAGGAACGTAGATCCTGGTTACCATGGTGAGGGTAGAAATGTAGTCCATGGTTACCATGGTGAGGGTAGGAACATAGATCCTGGTTACCATGGTGAGGGTAGGAACGTAGATCCTGGTTACCATGGTGAGGGTAGGAACGTAGATCCTGGTTACCATGGTGAGGGTAGGAACGTAGATCCTGGTTACCATGGTGAGGGTAGGAACATAGATCCTGGTTACCATGGTGAGGGTAGGAACGTAGATCCTGGTTACCACGGTGAGGGTAGGAACGTAGATCCTGGTTACCATGGTGAGGGTAGGAACCTAGATACTGGTTACCATGGTGAGGGTAGGAACATAGATCCTGGTTACCATGGTGAGCGTAGGACCATAGATCCTGGTTACCATGGTGAGGGTAGGAATGTAGATCCTGGTTACCATGGTGAGGGTAGGAACGTAGATCCTGGTTACCACGGTGAGGGTAGGAACATAGATCCTGGTTACCACGGTGAGGGTAGGAAGATAGACCCTGGTTACCATGGTGAGGGTAGGAACGTAGATCCTGGTTACCATGGTGAGGGTAGGAACCTAGATCTAGAACCTAGACCTAACCACGACGGACCGATGCAGCATCCTAATTATTGCAGACGCAGCACCGACCTGCCTGTTGATACAGATTAATAATAAAACTTTCAAATTTAATTTTAATTTGTTCATTTTTTTAGATAAAAAGAAGAAGAAACTCTAAAACTCATCAAAGATCTTAAAAGCTTTTATTTTGAAGGATATCACTACAATGTTTTTTATAGGATGAGGTCAGAATTCCTTCAAAACAAAAGAACAATGGCCCCTATTTAACCGCTTTCCCTCTCTGGTGGGGGTGTGTGTCATTAGGATGCGCGAGCAGTCGCCTGAGCTAAACGCTCAGCAGACTGAGTCACTGTGAGTCACAGCTGAGCGGGTTATCCGGGCAGGATGGCATCATTCAGGTTTATTATGCTAATTAGCCTGGGTGATCTCAGAACCTCATTAAACCAACAACAAACACAACGTGTCGTCGAGTCTCCCTGAAAATCACACGTTGGGATATTTTTAAAGATTTTATTCACGTGGGGAAATTAGTGTGCCCGGTAGCGCCAAGCAGTCCAAGAGAGAGATCCAAACAGCTGGTAGCTGGTGCTGAGATGGGTGAGGGTGGAGCTGGAACAGCTGCTTGGTGGAATAGAGCTGGAAGAACTGGTGGCAGAACACATGAAAGTTGGCTCTGTCCAGAAAGAGACCCAGGAACTGGTTCTATATAAACCAACCTGAGTAACCAGGATCTACGTTCCTACCCTCACCATGGTAACCAGGATCTACGTTCCTACCCTCACCATGGTAACCAGGATCTAAGTTCCTACCCTCACCATGGTAACCAGGATCTACATTCCTACCCTCACCATGGTAACCAGGATCTACGTTCCTACCCTCACCATGATAACCAGGATCTACGTTCCTACCCTCACCATGGTAACCAGGATCTACGTTCCTACCCTCACCATGGTAACCAGGATCTACTTTCCTACCCTCACCATGGTAACCAGGATCTACGTTCCTACCCTCACCATGGTAACCAGGATGTACGTTCCTACCCTCACCATGGTAACCAGGATGTACGTTCCTACCCTCACCATGGTAACCAGTATCTACGTTCCTACCCTCACCATGGTAACCAGGATCTACTTTCCTACCCTCACCATGGTAACCAGGATCTACGTTCCTACCCTCACCATGGTAACCAGGATCTACGTTCCTACCCTCACCATGGTAACCAGGATCTACGTTCCTACCCTCACCATGGTAACCAGGATCTAAGTTCCTACCCTCACCATGGTAACCAGGATCTACATTCCTACCCTCACCATGGTAACCAGGATCTACGTTCCTACCCTCACCATGATAACCAGGATCTACGTTCCTACCCTCACCATGGTAACCAGGATCTACGTTCCTACCCTCACCATGGTAACCAGGATCTACTTTCCTACCCTCACCATGGTAACCAGGATCTACGTTCCTACCCTCACCATGGTAACCAGGATGTACGTTCCTACCCTCACCATGGTAACCAGGATCTACTTTCCTACCCTCACCATGGTAACCAGGATCTACGTTCCTACCCTCACCATGGTAACCAGGATCTATGTCTTCCAGCTGGACAGGGAACACCTCAGGATCCTCCTGGGTAAGCTGGAGGATTCAGTCGGGGTGAGAGAAGCCTGGGCATCCCGTCTGAGGCTGCTGCCCACAGGAGTTGGACTATCAGCTTTTGGACGGAGTGAGACATCTCCTCGTCTCTGCGTCTAATAAAAATATCAGAGTGTAATTAATCCAGAGAGTTGATTAGCTTCGTTTTTCTCCGGACACATTCCTCTCATTAGCTGTAAGATCATTTACATTTTTCCTGCTGGCTCAGCACTTCCCGGGCGCTGCCAGATGCTGATGGGGCACAGCGAAGCGCCGCTGAATGTAGATGAAGTCCTCTGTTTGAGTTCAACCAAATGTGACGCCTCCTTCCAGATGTTTCACTCAGAACACACCTGCTGCCCGTTGGGGGCGTCGCCCACCCTTCATGTACCTGCTTATTAGGAGGAATGAGGTCTAACTGGCAGCGAAGGGATGTTTAGTGGGTACTAAACACAGGTACCAGTCGATCCTGTGCCCTCGTTCTTTGGTATTTATTCTATTGGTACGAGTGAAGCGTCTAACCACGGGCATGGTAAGACAGTGTGTGCCAGCGGTGCCCAAACTTTTACATCCCAAGATTTACTTTTTAAATATGAAACCTGCCTGAGATCTACCATACACACACACACACACACACACACACACACACACACACACACACACACACACACACACACACACACACACACACACACACACACACACACACACACACACACACACACACACACACACACACACACAGTTATACTCACACATATATACACACATTAACACACACACACATACACATTCACATACATACATACACACACACATACATACACACACAATTATACACACACACACACACACACACACACACACACACACACACACACACACACACACACAGTTATACTCACACATATATACACACATTAACACACACACACATACACATTCACATACATACATACACACACACATACATACACACACAATTATACACACACACACACACACACACACACACACACACACACACACACACACACACACACACACACACACAGTTATACTCACACATATATACACACATTAACACACACACACATACACATTCACGTACATACATATACACACACATACATACACACACAATTATACACACACACACACACACACAGTTATACACACACATACACACATATATACACTCATAAACACACACACATTCACACACAAACATATATGTATATACACACATAAACACACAGATACACACACACACTCAGATACACACACCCTCAAACTCACACACTCTCTCTCTCAAACATACACACACCGATAAATGTCCCTCCATCTCTCCTCCTCTTTCTCTCTCTCTGTCTCTCTCTCTCTCTCTCTTTGAGGAGGGCACATGGATCAGTGAGAGGACGTACCACGCCTCATATGCCAGCAGGATGGTTAACGTCTCCGTACAGACGATTAGCTTTATTAGCGGCGGGCAGCCATCGATGCCAGCTGACTTGTAGCCTGTGGCTCCAGTTTAATCACCCGTTTAGATTCAAAGCGGGCAGACGTTTACGTTTGGCATCACTTCCTGTTGCAGCGAAAGTTTCGTCGTCTTCCGCTTATCTGGAGCCGGGTCGCCGGGGCAACCGCCTCAGACGAGAACCCATGCTTCTCTCACTCCGTCTGCATCCTCCATCTCACCCAGGAGGATCCTGAGGTGTTCCCTGTCCAGCTGTGAGACATAGTCTCTCCAGCAGGTCGGGGGTCTGACTCTGGGATCTCCTCCTGGTGACCAAGCTGTGGCATCCGAGAGCCAGCAGCTGGCCAGGTCTTAGGAGCTAGCCGTTAGGAGCTAGCCATTGGAAGCTAGCCGTTAGGAGCTAGCCGTTAGGAGCTAGCCGTTTTGAGCTAGCCGTTAGGAGCTAGCCGTTTTGAGCTAGCCGTTAGGAGCTAGCCGTTAGGAGCTAGCCGTTTCTAGCTAGCCGTTAGGAGCTAGCCGTTTTGAGCTAGCCGTTAGGAGGTAGCCGTTAGGAGCTAGCCGTTTTGAGCTAGCCGTTAGGAGCTAGCCGTTAGGAGCTAGCCGTTAGGAGCTAGCCGTTAGGAGCTAGCCGTTAGGAGCTAGCCGTTAGGAGCTAGCCGTTTTGAGCTAGCCGTTAGGAGCTAGCCGTTAGGAGCTAGCCGTTAGGAGCTAGCCGTTAGGAGCTAGCCGTTAGGAGCTAGCCGTTAGGAGCTAGCCGTTAGGAGCTAGCCGTTAGGAGCTAGCCGTTTCTAGCTAGCCGTTAGGAGCTAGCTGTTGGGAGTTAGCCGTTAGGAGCTAGCCGTTAGGAGCTAGCCTTTAGGAGCTGATGGTGGTTTCCAGCTTGCATGCCAGCCTCCATCAGGTATGAATGTGTGTGAATGGGTGAAGGTGTGCTGCCATGTAAAACCCTCTGAGTGCCATCCCAGGTTGGTAACTCTATACGTGTCTCTCTGTTTTTCTTTCAGCCTGCGAGCTCATGAATCAAGGCATCCTGGCATTGGTCACCTCCACCGGCTGCGCTTCAGCCAGCGCTCTGCAGTCCCTGACCGACGCCATGCACATCCCTCACCTGTTCATCCAAAGGAACAGCGAGGGCTCCCCGAGGACGGCGTGCCGGTTCAACCCGAGCCCGGGCGGACATCGCTACACGCTGGCCGCTCGGCCGCCCGTCCGGCTCAATAACGTCATGCTAACGTTGGTGGAGGAGCTACGCTGGCAGAAGTTCATCGTGTTTTATGACGTGGATTACGGTAAGATGGCCGCTGTCGGGTTTTAAGAGTAAACATGGAGACCTGTGATTGGTTAAAGCAAACGGTGATGCCAACGGTTCTCGTTTGTCTGGATTCGTCTCATGAAGGGATGGTATTGGTTTTCAGAAGAAGGGTTTTGACGACACACACACACACACAGATATATACACACACATGCATATACACACACATACACACACATGCATATACACACACATACACACACATGCATATACACACACATACACACACATGCATATACACACACACACATGCATATACACACACATACACACACATGCATATACACACACACACACAGATATATACACACACCAGCATATACACACACACAATAAAAGGCGCTGCCCCTGGGCAGCCGCATGCTGCGGTGCCTCGTGTTGTTTTTACACTCGGTTTTTGACCCTTCTTTTGCCCGTGGTTTGTCCCGTTCTGAAGATGCAGAGGAAGATCATTTCGGCTGCTTGTATCCGGGATCTCATGTGACTTTGTGCTGGTCTTTCTGTGTGTAGTTTACATGTTCTACCTGTCTATGTGTGGGTTTTTTCTGGTTTACTCCAAAAACATGTTAGGTTGATTGGCTGCTAGAGATTACCCCTTGGAATGACTCTGTGTGTGGCTCCGCGACAGACTGGCAACCTGTTCGGGATGTACCCTGCTTCTCGCCTTGAATCAGCTGGGATAGGCTCCGGCATCCCCGGTAACCCCGTATGGCATAGATGGTTAAGAAGGTTTCTTTTCGGATCTTCTGAGTCATGCCGAGCTCCAGCTTTCATAGGGTTCTAGTTTCTGGTGGTCGCGTTCATGTGGGATCACCCGTGTTCCCGATGATCCCGTTTCAGTGACGCTCCGCTCCACCCGAACCAGTGACGGAGGATCGGTGTGCAGAGGTCAGCTGTGAAAAGTCTGTTTTCATGTATCAGGATGACATTTCAGGAGCAGAAGGGACTTACATGCTGAGCTGAGTTAAAGATATCACTGCTTTCAGAGACTCTGTGTATGTGTGTGTGTGTGTGTGTCACTGCGCTCAGGCTCGTGGTACAGAAAGCTTTTTTCTTCATGACTCACCAGAGCTCTGTTCGGTTTCCTGTAAAAGTAAACCCTTGTTTTTCTCTGTAGTTTCGTTCCAAGAAGAACCCGTGATTAAAAATCCGTGAAGCAGAAACCTTTATTTTACTTTTTTTTTACAATTAAAAACTCAATTATATTGAAAAGAAAAAACAAATCACTTTACAAATAAAAAACACTCTAGAATTTTTTATTTTTTTTCAACCAGTAACTTCTTTACTGTCAGTACAGAACCGCCAGGTGCTGGCTCTCATGTCTCTGCCTTGGGCTTGACTCCATGTGGGGCCCCAGTGACCCGCATCCCACACCCTCCAGATTCGCCCCTGTTTTCTTGAAAACTTAAAGAACTTTTAGGACGTGCTTCTAAGCGGAGTAACAGGAATTCAATTCCAGTCTCATTAAAGCAGAACGGTTTCTGTTCTGCTCATTCTGACCGGGTCCGTCATTCTGCTGCTTCTCCTCAGATAATAAGAAAAAGAAAACGACTGTAATCCTTCTCCGTCCTCTCGTTAAACCTGGACGTTCCGCCTGCGACTGTATCTTAATGAAATCACATTAAGTCCCAAAGATTTCTCACAAAAATCAATCCTCCGTTGTTCTAATTACAACCCGGGGATGGAGAACCAACCCTGATTGGTCGTTCCTTCTTCCTGGTTTGTCTCTATTGGTCGGATGCACCGGCCATCTTGTTTGGGTGGGGGTGAAGAAGACGTGGGACATGGAGTGGGAGGTGGGGCTTGATGGGAGGAATGTAGATTCTGGTTACCATGGTAAGGGTAGGAACGTAGATCCTGGTTACCATGGTGAGGGTAGGAACGTAGATCCTGGTTACCATGGTGAGGGTAAGAAGGTAGATCCTGGTTACCATGGTGAGGGTAGGAACGTAGATCCTGGTTACCATGGTGAGGGTAAGAACGTAGATCCTGGTTACCATGGTGACGGTAGGAATGTAGATCCTGGTTACCATGGTGAGGGTAAGAACGTAGATACTGGTTACCATGGTGAGGGTAAGAATGTAGATCCTGGTTACCATGGTGAGTGTAGGAACGTAGATCCTGGTTACTACGGTGAGGGTAGGACGTATCCTGGTTACCACGGTAAGGGTAGGAACATAGATCCTGGTTACAATGGTGACCAGGATCTATGTTCTCTTTTCATCTTAAGATGAAAAAAAAGTTAAAGTAAACTCTTTACAGGGTAGGAACGTAGATACTGGTTACCATGGTGAGGGTAGGAACATAGATCCTGGTTACCATGGTGAGGGTAGGAACGTAGATCCTGGTTACCACGGTGAGGGTAGGAACGTAGATCCTGGTTACCATGGTGAGGGTAGGAACATAGATCCTGGTTTCCATGGTGAGGGTAGGAACGTAGATCCTGGTTACCATGGTGAGGGTAGGAACATAGATCCTGGTTTCCATGGTGAGGGTAGGAACATAGATCCTGGTTACCACGGTGAGGGTAGGAACGTAGATCCTGGTTTCCATGGTTAGGGTAGGAACATACATCCTGGTTACCATGGTGAGGGTAGGAACGTAGATCCTGGTTACCACGGTGAGGGTAGGAACGTAGATCCTGGTTACCATGGTGAGGGTAGGAACGTAGATCCTGGTTACCATGGTGAGGGTAGGAACATACATCCTGGTTACCATGGTGAGGATAGGAACGTAGATCCTGGTTACCATGGTGAGGGTAGGAACGTAGATCCTGGTTTCCATGGTTAGGGTAGGAACATACATCCTGGTTACCATGGTGAGGGTAGGAACGTAGATCCTGGTTACCATGGTGAGGGTAGGAACGTAGATCCTGGTTACCATGGTGAGGGTAGGAACGTAGATCCTGGTTACCATGGTGAGGGTAGGAACATACATCCTGGTTACCATGGTGAGGGTAGGAACAACAATAAACTGTATTGTTGAGGTGTGGTGCGTATGAAGGGGCGAGGGTGGGTCTGTCGGAGATATAGAGGGTGGTGGATCTGGAGAGTGTGTTTGGATTGGGTGGGCATAGACGTGGTCAAATGGCGTTGCTGGATTTCTTGAGCAGAACAGGATTGTTAAGTTGGGTATGAGGATTGGTAGTGTCAATAGGAGGCGGGTAATACCCCAGACGGGAGCTTCCTCCTTTAAAAGTCAAGAACAACAACAACATCTTGTCTTAGAAACAAAACAAACATCTGACTGTTTGAGAACTTTTCATGCCCTCTTTCCTTCCAGTGTTGGCACGGCGTTGAGATGTTGAGCAAACATTCTGAACGTGTCGCCGCTGCTTTCTGTTTGTCATCTTTAACGACCTCTTTACCCGCGCAGGCGGGCATTTATCCCTCATTCACTCAAAGCAAACACAACTGCAGAGAAAAAGAATGTCAGTTTACTAGTGAACCGTTTCAGAGGGCTTTTTTTGGGCATCAGGAAGGACGGTTTAACGTTCTGTAGACGGTGAAGACGAAGAGGAGGAACAGGTAGAGGTTCTGAAAGGCTTCTGGGTCTCCTGCCCGTGGGATGTACCCGAAACACCTCACCAGCGAGACGCTCGGAGGGGATCCTAAACAGATTTTTGAACCTTCATACTATGGTGAGGGTATGAACGTAGATCCTGGTTACCATGGTGAGGGTATGAACGTAGATCCTGGTTACCATGGTGAGGGTAGGAACGTAGATCCTGGTTACCATGGTGAGGGTATGAACGTAGATCCTGGTTACCATGGTGAAGGTAGGAACATAGATCCTGGTTACTATGGTGAGGGTAGGAGGGTAGGAACGTAGATCCTGGTTACCATGGTGAGGGTAGGAACGTAGATCCTGAATAGGACCCGGCCCTAGATAAGCAGAAGATGTCTGAATGCCACGAAGTTTCATGGCTGACTCGGTGAATGTCGTGAGATTATTTTTCTTAACGTGTGAAGGATCGTTATTTTTTTATTTTTCTGAGTGTTTTAATGAAGCTCGTCTGTATTTTTAAATGAGAGTGAAGCATCCTGTGCCACACTAATTACCCTGCTGAGAATCACTCTGACTGGAAAAATGGATGTTTTCCAGCTGTGGAGCGTCACTGCACACGGCGACACGCACAGCGACACTCTACAATTAGTCAGAACGACACCGGATCTGAAGAACCATTTTTTATACCGATGGAGCTCGACTGGAAGGAGACCTCGGCTGGACGTCGAGGGGACCAGAGGGATGGAGCTCGACCGGAAGGAGACCCCGGCTGGACGTCGAGGGGACCAGAGGGATGGAGCTCGACCAGAAGGAGACCCCGGCTGGACGTCGAGGGGACCGGAGGGATGGAGCTCGACCGGAAGGAGACCCCGGCTGGACGTCGAGGGGACCAGAGGGATGGAGCTCGACCAGAAAGAGACTCCGGCTGGACGTCGAGGGGACCAGAGGGATGGAGCTCGACCGGAAGGAGACCCCGGCTGGACGTCGAGGGGACCAGAGGGATGGAGCTCGACCAGAAGGAGACCCCGGCTGGACGTCGAGGGGACCGGAGGGATGGAGCTCGACCGGAAGGAGACCCCGGCTGGACGTCGGGGGGACCAGAGGGATGGAGCTCGACCAGAAGGAGACCCCGGCTGGACGTCGAGGGGACCAGAGGGATGGAGCTCCACCGTAAGGAGACCCCGGCTGGACATGGAGGGGACCAGAGGGATGGAGCTCCACCGTAAGGAGACTCCGGCTGGACGTCGAGGGGACCAGAGGGACGGAGCTCGACCGGAAAGAGACCCCGGCTGGACGTCGAGGGGACCAGAGCGATGAAGCTCGACCGGAAGGAGACTCAGGCTGGACGTCGAGGGGACCAGACGGATGGAGCCTGACCGGAAGGAGACCCCCGCTGGACGTCCAGGGGAGCAAAGGGATGGAGCTCGACCAGAAGGAGACCCCGGCTGGACGTCGAGGGGACCAGAGGGATGGAGCTCGACCAGAAGGAGACCCCGGCTGGACGTCCAGGGGAGCAAAGGGATGGAGCTCGACCGGAAGGAGACCCCGGCTGGATGTCGAGGGGACCAGAGGGATGGAGCTCGACCGGAAGGAGACCCCGGCTGGACGTCGAGGGGACCAGAGGGACGGAGCTCGACCGGAAAGAGACCCCGGCTGGACGTCGAGGGGACTAGAGGGATGGAGTTTAACCAGGTGACGAAGGAAACCAGGTGTAGAAGCTCGGCAGGAAGGCAGGGTGCACTAGGAACTAAGGAAATGCAGAGGAATGCTCCAGAAGGGAAGAGAGGGACCCCAGGGATTAAATAGTCCATAGAAAATTAGGGCTGAGGGCTGAATAGAAGGTACCCGCCTCCCAGCGGCCTGGATAACCTGACCCGCCTCCCAGCGGCCTGGATAACCTGACCCGCCTCCCAGCGGCCTGGATAACCTGACCCGCCTCCCAGCGGCCTGGATAACCTGACCCGCCTCCCAGCGGCCTGGATAACCTGACCCGTCTCCCAGCGGCCTGGATAACCTCTGCTACCCGCTTCTCTTGTGAGTGAGCAGCAGCTGCTTTCTGTCTCTCTCTCTCTCAGCAGTGACACTGATCAGACGACACACATCGTGCTCCTTTTGAGGATAAAAAATCCTTATTGTTTGTAGCTGGTGTTTGTTTTTGGAGGAGAGATGAGATCGGTCGCTCAGCGTGACGTCGGGTCGCGTCCCCGTGTTTGTTTTCATGCTAGTTTTACTTCAAATGTTTGTTTCTTTTTGGTGCCTTTAATTCTGAAAAGCTCATACCGCTGTTCCCTCGTTGTGCTGCCGAGCTCCTACGTCTATAATATAACTTCCATTATTTCCATTTCTTTTATTATTCGAGCCATGTTGTTTTATTTTGAAAAGTCACCGCATTTTCTTCCTTACATCCGTCAATGACTCACCAATGACGCATCATCTCGTTAAATTTAAACTCCTAAACTATCAACCAAAGATCTACAGGAAGCTTTTGTAAGGGGGGTTCCAGAGTTACGAAGCAGACTGGACCTTAGAAACACTCTTCAGGTTTCAGATCAAGATGGGATTGTCTGGTTCCAGCAAAACAAACTCACAACTCTGATTGAAGAGCCTAACTGGTATTTTATTTACTTTGTTTTTTTTATGTCTTTTATTTTGAAGGTACATTTACCGTTACCAAGGCAACCAGAACGCAATAGGACAGAGAGAACGTTTCCAAGTTTTAAAGACGCTGCTAAAAATTTTTCTCGTGAAGACAAAGTGGTTTTAAGGCTAACGTTTCCTGGAGGTTCTCTGGAGGTTTCCTGGAGGTTCTCTGTCTGCTGGGTATGTCTCCCAGCTGGACAGGGAACACCTCAGGATCCTTCTGGGTGAGCTGGAGGATGCAGCCGGGATGAGAGAAGCCTGGGTTTCCCGTCTGAGGCTGTTGCCCCCGGCGACCAGGCCCCGGATAAGCTGAAGATGGCGGATCATGAAGCAAGATCCGTCCTGCTTCGTTATGTATTTCTACCAGATCCGTCCCGCTTCGTGGTGTATTTTTTTTTCTTACCGGATCCGTCCCGCTTCGTGGTGTATTTTTTTCCTACCGGATCCGTTTCCTGTTTTGTTAAATCTGCCTCACCTTGTTTCATTTTAAAAACGACCTGCCTTATAAATAAACTTTATTATTTCTCTGACAGGAACCCGTAGAACCCGGCCGCCTGTAAGATTGACTTTGGACATCGCTTATGAATAAATCTTTCTGATTTCTGTGACCCGTGACCTTTCACAGCTTCGCCTTCAGGCGGTGTGTCAATCTGTCTGAGAAACTTGTCCATGATTAATAACCGGGGCGGCGAGTACACGCGGGGGGGGGGGTAGGGCGAGGGTCTGCGTGGCACGTAGCTCAGCACACAGATGAAATATGGATGAATAACTCCATGTTCCAGATGTAATTACAAACAGCAGCTGAAGGAGAAGACGTGATGGATGCATCATGGAGGAACACGTCGCTGGGCTGGTGGCACGCTGGCACGTGGACGGTTCGAACGCCGATCGGACGGGAAGCTCATTCATAACGTTTCAAATCTCTTAAAGTGATAGAGACGAACATCATGTTGCCATGGAGACGACAGTCTCCAAATTATGAACCTTAATTTTAAGATGGAAAATCACTTTAAACTGGTTTTACAGGTCGTTATGGTGACCGGTTCACTCCAGGTTCTGGTTACCATGGCGAGGGTAGGAACGTAGATCCTGGTTACCATGGTGAGGGTAGGAACGTAGATCCTGGTTACCATGGTGAGGGCAGGAACGTAGATCCTGGTTACCATGGTGAGGGTAGGAACGTAGATCCTGGTTACCACGGTGAGGGTTGGAACGTAGATCCTGGTTACCATGGTGAGGGTAGGAACGTAGATCCTGGTTACCATGGTGAGGGTAGGAACGTAGATCCTGGTTACCATGGTGAGGGTAGGAACATAGACCCTGGTTACCATGGTGAGGGTAGGAACGTAGATCCTGGTTACCATGGTGAGGGTAGGAAGGTAGATCCTGGTTACCATGGTGAGGGTAGGAACGTAGATCCTGGTTACCATGGTGAGGGTAGGAACGTAGATCCTGGTTACCATGGTGAGGGTAGAAACGTAGATCCTGGTTACCATGGTGAGGGTAGGAACGTAGATCCTGGTTACCATGGTGAGGGTAGGAACGTAGACCCTGGTTACCATGGTGAGGGTAGGAACGTAGACCCTGGTTACCACGGTGAGGGTAGGAACGTAGATCCTGGTTACCATGGTGAGGGTAGGAACATAGACCCTGGTTACCATGGTGAGGGTAGGAACGTAGATCCTGGTTACCATGGTGAGGGTAGGAACGTAGATCCTGGTTACCATGGTGAGGGTAGGAACGTAGATCCTGGTTACCATGGTGAGGGTAAGAACGTAGATCCTGGTTACCATGGTGAGGGTAGGAACGTAGATCCTGGTTACCATGGTGAGGGTAGGAACGTAGATCCTGGTTAAGAAAGAGTTGAGCCAAAAAAAAATTACTTTTAAAAAAACAAAGAAGCTTTAATCTGATTTTTGTCTTTTTTTTTTTCCCCAAACAAATCAGAAACAAGTCGTTTTTTAGTTTAAAATTTCTATTTCAAAATGAAAATTAATCAGTAGAAAAATCCAGTGTGAGTGTGTCTCCGTGGAAACGGCGGGATGCTCTCTCTCCGACATTCCTGCCAGTTTTATCTCTGTGTGAACCAGAGAACAGCAGATGATGAATGTTCCTCTGATGAAAACCGAGCGACGTGATTGGATGCCTCCTCTGAGAGGTCGCATGACCCGGAGGTCGCTCCGTGCATGTCAAGTGGACGTGTAAATCAGATCATCCGATGAATCCATGCGGAGAAAATTATGTTTGTGTTGTTGCCGTGGAGACGGAGCGACGTCTCAGAGGGTCGGACTAAAATAAACAACTTCTAGGATGACGAAGGGGATCAGGTGTAGAAGCTCGGCAGGATGGCAGGGTGCACCAGAAGTCAGGGGTAAGAGAGCAGCAGGATGAGGATCAGAGCTATGCAGCTCAATAGGAAGGCAGGGTACACCAGGAGCCAGGGGGGATGCAGACGAACGCTCCAGCAGGGAGGAGGGGTACACCAGGGCTTGAATAGTCCATAGAAACATAAGGCACACCTGGTCACAGTCTCTAGGTGTGAGGGCTGAAGGAGAGTTACAGACGAGAGGGGGGGGATCATGACCGTTATTTTGATGAAAATATGAAACAACTTAATTTTCAAGGTTTTAAACTCGAGTACAAGACGGCGTCCAATGAGAAGCAAGATACTGGGGTAGGTGGGCGGGGTACGAGTCCGTCAGAAGAGGTTTCGGTAGAGATGAGTCTGGACCAGCAGCTTGTTTTTTTTCTTCTCCTGTAGTCCCAGGGGCATCTTGGGCCCAGTGGGAATCTAACCAGGTTTTCCCGGTTGAAAGATAGATATTCTACCACTGAGCCTACGCCTCCTGGGAACAGCAACTCGTTTTTAAAGCTGTTCAAACACCTTGGTTTTTTTCTTACTTAAAAAACTAACTTTTTAGCCTTAAAATGTGAAAAAGTTTCATTTTTATTTTCAAAATTTGAAAATAACTCATTGAATTGGATACATTTAAGTTTCTCAGGGTCTTGTTCACAGCAGGGTAAGCATGGACCGGGAGGTCAACAGACGGATCGGTGCAGCGTCTGCAATAATTAAGACGCTAGACCAAGAAGCAGACCCCGGTCCTGCTGGAGAGACTATGTCTCCCAGCTGGACAGGGAACACCTCAGGATCCTCCCGGGGGAGATGGAGGATGCAGCCGGGGTGAGAGAAGCCTGGACATCCTATCTCAGGTTGTTACCTTGGCGACCCGGTCCTGGATAAACGGGCCGGAACATTTCTTGCTTTAAAATGTAAGATTCCAGAGGGACGTGCCCAAAACACCTCACCGGCGAGGCGCTTGGGAGGCATCCTGACCAGATGCCTGAACCACGCCGTCTGCCTTCTCTCAACCTGAAGGAGGAGTGGCTTGACACTGAGCTCCTCCCAGATGGCAAAGCTCCTCACCCGATCTCTGAGCGAGAGCCCAGCAACCCTGCAGAGAAAGCTCATTTTGGCCGCTTGTATCTGCGATCTCATTCTTTCGGTCACCACCCACAGCTAGTTACCATGGTGAGGGTAGGAATGTAGATACTGGTTACCATGGTGAGGGTATGACCGTAGATCCTGGTTACCATGGTGAGGGTAGGAACGTAGATCCTGGTTACCATGGTGAGGATAGGACCGTAGATCCTGGTTACCATGGTGAGGGTAGGAATGTAGATCCTGGTTACCATGGTGAGGGTAGGAATGTAGATCCTGGTTACCATGGTGAGGGTAGGACCGTAGATCCTGGTTACCATGGTGAGGGTAGGAACGTAGATCCTGGTTACCATGGTGAGGGTAGGAATGTAGATCCTGGTTACCATGGTGAGGGTAGGACCGTAGATCCTGGTTACCATGGTGAGGGTAGGAGCGTAAATCGACTTGTAAATCTAGAGTTTTTTTTTCGGTTCAGCTCTTTCTTTACCAAGACAGATCGATGCAGCGTCCTAAGACAAGCTTTAAACTTAGAGAAGACGAGACAAAACGGTGGTAAGTGGAGGCGACAGAAGGGAGGGACAGTGAGAAATAGTATTAAGCCACCCGAAAAAGAATTTCAGAATAAAACAGGAAGTAAATGTAAACACAAACAAAACCACCGACTTAAACCTGAAACCTTGGCATTTTCATCCACAAATCTACAGATTTATATGTAAATAAAGTTTTAAATCTTCCTGTAAATAAAACATAAACAACCTCATGGCCCTGATGCAGCCTCTCTGCTTGTTGTCCTGCATTAAGGTGAATTATAGAGTAATGGAGCCCAACCTGAAGATGAAACAAGCGTCCTGTTTGAAGTGCATATTAGATGACATGCAGCGGTCTCATCATATCTGATCACGACCTTTACATCCACATCTGCTTTTCATTAGCTCTCCTGTTAGCATAATTTAGCCTGTGGGGCGGTGGAAGAGCCGGAGACTCGGTTGGGTGACCTTTAAGCTTTTATTTACTGTGGTCAGAATATTTATGGAGGTCTCAGACCTTTCTGTGTAAAACGTCATAAACATGGAACGTGAAGATCCTGGTGAATCTAAAACAACAGAGTTTGATATGTTAGAATATCTCATTTAAAAAAACAAGATGGTGAATAAAAACATGGCCGAGGGCAAAGAGCTTTACAAAGGTCTGCATGTTTATTTTTATCCTTCTACCTGGGAAGGGTAGGAATGTAGATCCTGGTTACCACGGTGAGGGTAGGAACGTAGATCCTGGTTACCATGGTGAGGGTAGGAATGTAGATCCTGGTTACCATGGTGAGGGTAGGAACGTAGATCCTGGTTACCATGGTGAAGGTAGGAACGTAGATCCTGGTTACCATGGTGAGGGTAGGAATGTAGATCCTGGTTACCATGGTGAGGGTAGGAACGTAGATCCTGGTTACCATGGTGAGGGTAGGAATGTAGATCCTGGTTACCATGGTGAGGGTAGGAACGTAGATCCTGGTTACCATGGTGAGGGTAGGAACGTAGATCCTGGTTACCATGATGAGGGTAGGAACGTAGATCCTGGTTACCATGGTGAGGGTAGGAATGTAGATCCTGGTTACCATGGTGAGGGTAGGAACGTAGATCCTGGTTACCATGGTGAGGGTAAGAACGTAGATACTGGTTACCATGGTGAGAGTAGGAACATAGATCCTGGTTACCATGGTGAGGATAGGAATGTAGATCCTGGTTACCATGGTGAGGGTAGGAACGTAGATCCTGGTTACCATGGTGAGGGTAGGAACGTAGATCCTGGTTACCATGGTGAGGGTAGGAATGTAGATCCTGGTTACCATGGTGAGAGTAGGAACATAGATCCTGGTTACCATGGTGAGGATAGGAATGTAGATCCTGGTTACCATGGTGAGGGTAGGAACGTAGATCCTGGTTACCATGGTGAGGATAGGAACGTAGATCCTGGTTACCATGGTGAGGGTAGGAACGTAGATCCTGGTTACCATGGTGAGGGTAGGAACGTAGATCCTGGTTACCATGGTGAGGGTAGGAATGTAGATCCTGGTTACCATGGTGAGGGTAGGAATGTAGATCCTGGTTACCATGGTGAGGATAGGAACGTAGATCCTGGTTACCATGGTGAGGGTAGGAACGTAGATCCTGGTTACCATGGCGAGGGTAGGAACATGGATTGACTTCTAAATCCAGAGCTTTGTTTTTCGGCTCAGTTCTTTTTTCACCACAACGGATCGATGATCTGCAACATGAAGTCTTTTTATTTTCTCAGGGAGAAAAACTTTCTGCAGCCGTAAAAAAATGAGGTGAAAACTCTGGACAAAAGTGGTGTAAAAGTTTTGAGAAGGATCCATCTTCACCATCTTCACCAGGTCTCAGTGGGTCTGAAATAAAGTATGAAAACAAACCCTGAAATATTCTGATGATTTTCTGTCTTTCTGAGATCAGAAAGAAAGCAGAGTGAACACCAGGGATGGAGAAAAAATAATAAATTCACAACATTCTGTTTCTCAGAAACAAGAAAAAAAAACATCTGGTAGGAGGTGAAAAAATATATCAAACTGTGGATTTGATTAATAAACGGAGTGACCACACTAATGCAATTAAAATTTTAATCTAAAACAACAGAGGTTAAATGTGACCTCATGAAAGCGGCCCCTCCTTAAAGAGAAAACAACGGCATATAGAAACAAACAGTCTGTGGTTAATTATGTCTGGTCACCAAAAACCTTATTTACTTCATTCCAAAACTTAAACAAGTTTAGACGGTTTTGAGACGGTTAGCTACGGCTAGCTCCCGACGGCTAGCTCCCAACGGCTAGCTCCCGACGGCTAGCTCCCGACAGCTAGCGCCTAACGGCTAGCTCCCAACGGCTAGCTCCCGACAGCTAGCGCCTAACGGCTAGCTCCCAACGGCTAGCTCCCGACAGCTAGCGCCTAACGGCTAGCTCCCAACGGCTAGCTCCCAACAGCTAGCTCCCGACAGCTAGCGCCTAACGGCTAGCTCCAAACAGCTAGCTCCTAACAGCTAGCGCCTAACGGCTAGCTCCAAACAGCTAGCTCCTAACAGCTAGCTCCTGACAGCTAGCTCCCAACGGCTAGCTCCCGACAGCTAGCTCCTAACAGCTAGCTCCAAACAGCTAGCTCCCAACGGCTAGCTCCCGACAGCTAGCGCCTAACTGCTAGCTCCAAACAGCTAGCTCCCAACAGCTAGCTCCCGACAGCTAGCGCCTAACGGCTAGCTCCCAACAGCTAGTGCCTAACGGCTAGCTCCAAACAGCTAGTGCCTAACGGCTAGCTCCAAACAGCTAGCTCCCAACGGCTAGCTCCCGACAGCTAGCGCCTAACTGCTAGCTCCAAACAGCTAGCTCCCAACGGCTAGCTCCCGACAGCTAGCGCCTAACGGCTAGCTCCCAACAGCTAGTGCCTAACGGCTAGCTCCAAACAGCTAGCTCCCAACGGCTAGCTCCCGACAGCTAGCGCCTAACTGCTAGCTCCAAACAGCTAGCTCCCAACAGCTAGCTCCCAACAGCTAGTGCCTAACGGCTAGCTCCAAACAGCTAGCTCCCAACGGCTAGCTCCTAAGAGGCCAGTTTGGTGGCCTGGCTTTGTGGATCCATTCTGGACTCCTGGTTTTGGTTTGCCAGGTTGGACACAGTGTGACCGGACTGTGATGCTGGTGGATAGGGGCGAGGGGGCATCGAGGTGTTTACACTGCAGCACTCACATTTACCTTCAGGGGTTATTAAAGTGTAACACTAGATTTTTTTTTTCATCCAGCAGAGTAACTTTGTGGAGGATCGGAGTTTGACTCGTAAATTTCTCAGATAACCGTCCGTGCGAACCTGGTGTTGATGGAGTGTTCGGTGTGATGACGAGTCGGTGGAGCACAAGTTCTGCTTCAGCAGGATCTCTAAAGGTCACTCTGACATGCACATGATAAATAAGAACCAGTTTACAGCCACTCTGGTTTTTATAAATATTATGAAGGTTTTATTCTGTGGATTTTAGACCCTGTTGGTCTGTAAAACACGGACATTCTTATTGCACCATTTAACACTCCATTTTAATGAGTTTAATTAGTCATTTTATAACAGATTTCAAGTTGTTTGTTTATAGATTTTGCTTTTTTTATTTTGTATTTTTGTCATGACCCACTCTCCTGTGGAACACTCCTTCCCACTCCTATTCTGCCCTCAGTCTGAATCAAGCACACCTGGTCCCAATCCCAGGTTACCTCACCATGGTAACCAGGATCTATGTTCCTACCCTCACCATGGTAACCAGGATCTACGTTCCTACAATCACCATGGTAACCAGGATCTACGTTCCTACCCTCACCATGGTAACCAGGATCTACGTTCTTACCCTCACCATGGTAACCAGGATCTATGTTCCTACCCTCACCATGGTAACCAGGATCTATGTTCCTACCCTCACCATGGTAACCAGGATCTACGTTCCTACCCTCACCATGGTAACCAGGATCTACGTTCCTACCCTCACCATGGTAACCAGGATCTACGTTCCTACCCTCACCATGGTAACCAGGATCTACGTTCCTACCCTCACCATGTAACCAGGATCTATGTTCCTACCCTCACCATGGTAACCAGGATCTACGTTCCTACCCTCACCATGGTAACCAGGATCTATGTTCCTACCCTCACCATGGTAACCAGGATCTACAGTACGTTCCTACCCTCACCATGGTAACCAGGATCTACGTTCTTACCCTCACCATGGTAACCAGGATCTACAGTACGTTCCTACCCTCACCATGGTAACCAGGATCTACGTTCCTACCCTCACCTTGGTAACCAGGATTTATGTTCCTACCCTCACCATGGTAACCAGGATCTACGTTCCTACCCTCACCATGGTAACCAGGATCTACGTTCCTACCCTCACCATGGTAACCAGGATCTATGTTCCTACCCTCACCATGGTAACCAGGATCTACGTTCTTACCCTCACCATGGTAACTAGGATCTACATTCCTACCCTCACCATGGTTACCAGGATCTACCTTCTTACCTTCACCATGGTAACCAGGATCTACAGTACGTTCCTACCCTCACCATGGTAACCAGGATCTACGTTCTTACCCTCACCATGGTAACCAGGATCTACAGTACGTTCCTACCCTCACCATGGTAACCAGGATCTACGTTCCTACCCTCACCATGGTAACCAGGATTTATGTTCCTACCCTCACCATGGTAACCAGGATCTACGTTCCTACCCTCACCATGGTAACCAGGATCTACGTTCCTACCCTCACCATGGTAACCAGGATCTACATTCCTACCCTCACCATGGTTACCAGGATCTACCTTCTTACCTTCACCATGGTAACCAGGATCTACGTTCCTACCCTGACCATGATAATAAGTGTGGGTGGTGACCAAAAACACGTGATCATGGATTCAGGCGGCTGAAATGATCTTCCTCTGCAGGGTGGCTTGGTTCTCTCTCAGAGATAGAGGGAGGAGCTCAAAGAAGAGCTGCTATTCTTCCGGGTCGAGAGAATCTAAATGGCGTGGTTCAGGGATCTGGTTAGGTTGCCTTCCTCTCTGGTGAGGTGTTCCATCCGACCAGGAGGAGACCCAGTGGGAGACCCCGGACCTGCTGGAGAGACTATGTCTCACAGCTGGACAGGGAACATCTCAGGATCCTCCTGGGTGAGATGGAGGATGCAGCCGGGGTGAGAGTAGCCTGAGCTTCCTGTCTGAGGCCGTTGCCCCCGACGACTCTGCCCTCATTATTATAACATCGACTAAATGCAGCACACTAAAGATTTACTGCCATCTTTCTTCAGATTAAAAGACTTCTGGTCAGCAGCAAATTGTTCTGCTGAAATTTCAAAATTTTACATTAAAGATATCTCCGGCCAAAACTCTGAAAGTCAGCAGAGTTTCCTTCAGATCAGATTCCACAGATTCCCCTCACTCATTCTACTGGATCAGAGCCATATCAGTCACACTGCTGCACCCTCCTCACTACTGCTGCACGCTCCTCACTACTGCTGCACCCTCCTCACTACTACTGCACCCTCCTCACTACTGCTGCATCCCCCTCACTACTGCTGCATCCCCCTCACTACTCATCACAGTCAAACCTAATCCATAACTGGAACAGATCACGTGATTAAATCCTGCTGCTTAAAGTTTTAAAATGAATCCATGTTTGTATTACAACCTTCTGTCGTCTTCCGCTCATCCGGTCGCCGGGACAACATCCTCAGACGAGAAACCTAGGCTTCTCTCACCCCGGCTGCATCCTCCATCTCACCCAGGAGGATCCTGAGGTGTTCCCTGTCCAGCTGGGAGACATAATCTCTCCAGCAGGTCCGGGGTCTGACTCTTGGTCTCCTCCTGGTGGGACGGAACACCTCATCAGTGAGGGAGGCATTCTAACCAGATGCCCAAACCACCCCATTTGGCTTCTTCTTGACCCAGAGGAGCAAAGGCTCTACTCCTAGCTCCTCCTAGATGGCAGAGCTCCTCACCCGATCTCTAAGTGAGAGCCCAGCCACCCTGCAGAGGAAGCTCATTTAGGATATCTCATGGTCAGGCAACCAGGGGAAAAAAACAGGGCTGCATTGCACCGCAGCAGGCAGCCATGACGGCACCAACAGTAGGAGGAACTAGAGGGTTAGGTGTCCGTTCCAGAGACACCCCCGAACCCCAAGGACTCAAACCCCTGATGTTCTCGCTAACCCCTATCTGCTGCATCCTCTTCGGTCACACCAACTATCTTCATGTCTTCCTTCACTGTATCCATGAACCTCCTCTTTGGTCTTCCTCTAGTCCTCTTTCCTGGTGGTTCCAAACCCAGCATCCTTCTGCCGATGTACCAATCAGCAGGGCTGCTTTCACCACACTGTCTCTAGACCAATCAGCATGGCCGCTCTCACCACACTGTCTCTAGACCAATCAGCAGGGCTGCTCTCACCACGGTCCAGACATCAGAAAAGAGATGACTTATTAAATGTGATTTTTAGTGAACCCTATGGAGTAAAGATGGCCGTCTTAAAGGCATATGCGCGACTTTAACATGTGTGCTTGTGTGGTGGAATCTGTGTGGGTCAGTCTGTTACCCTCTTAACCTTAGTCTATCCCTTATGGGGGTGCTGGAGCCCATCCCGGCTGATTCAAGGAATTGGGCAGGATACACCCTGACCTGGTCGCCAGTCTGTCGCGGGGCCACACCCAACCACACACACACTCATTCCTAGGGGCAATTTGGCACCGGCTACTCAACCTAACGTGTATGTCTTTGGAGGGTAGGAGGAAACCCATGCATACTCGGGGAGAACATGCAAACTACACACAGAAAGGCCAGTGTTCCAAGCCTCTTCCCTACCTGGGACTCGAACCCACGACCTTCTTTCTGTGAGGCCACTGTGCTACCCACTGCGCCACCGTGCCGCCCATCTGTGTGGGTTTAATTCTAAAGGTATCGTTTTGGGAATAAAACTTGACCAATCAGCATGGCCGGTCTCACCACGGTTTGGTATACCAACCAATCCTACCCAGGTTGGTGCCCAGGTGGAACCTACATGTCCCTCTTCCCTGACCCTCCCTTCCCTGCTTCCTTCCTCACACACAGTTCCAGAAGACTGCGTTTGTCTTTCCCAGACCTTCCCAGGGTTACATCCTCTCCTCCTGCAGACATTCATCTCAGCTAATGGTGATCAATGCACCGGGCATGAGGGTGCAGACGATAAGCAGGCAGCAAACGGGCATTCACTCAGTTAGATTTCAGTAATTCTGCTCTAATACGGTCTCCAGATATTTGCTGAACACGTTCATGAAACCATATTAAGATGAATTGTCTGCGTGGGTCGAAGCGGGGAATCAGATTTATGGGAACACGCGGGCATGAGAGGAACACACCGAGAGGGAACGCCATTAAAATGCCCGTTTAGACTTTTAAAAAAAAAACCACAAATATATGAAATTAAAAATGAAAAAAGACCATTTTAATCTAAAAAAATTATAAAATTTAAGATTTTTTTTCTCTAAAAAAACAAATTTTCTTCAAAAAATTACAAAAGTAACAGTAAATTTTCTGTTTTTACCATAATTTTTCTTCACTTTTCAGGAAGTGGGCGGCACAGTGGCACAGTGGGTGGCACAGTGGCTTCACAGCAAGAAGGTCATGGGTTCAAGCTCCGGGTGGGGACGAGGCTTGGAGCACTGTCCTTTCTGTGTGTAGTTTGCATGTTCTCCCTGGGTACACCGGTTTCCTCCCACCCTCCAAAGACATGCAGGTTGATTGGGCAATACCAGATTGCCCCTAGGAATGAGTGTGTGTGTGTGTGTGTGTGTGTGTGTGTGTGTGTGTGTGTGTGTGTGTGTGTGTGTGTGTGTGTGTGGCACTGCGACAGACTGGCGACCTGTTCGGGGTGTACCCTCGCTTTGAATCAGCCAGGACGGGCTCCGGTACCCCCCGACATCCCACCAGAGATAGACGGGATGACTGAGCTGACTCTAAAAACAGATGTTGGTCTTGTAAACGAAACAAACTGCCATCTGGGTACGAACGGCATGACTCACATGGCGGCTTTACAAGCAAATGTATTTCCATTTAAATATTTAATGCCATCTGATGAAGAGAAACGCGCGTCTGGATCCAGGAGGGTAAAACTGTTTACATGATTACCTGCTGCTTGGTCTTAACGACAGCTTTTATGGAACACCTTCATATTTTCATCGTTTTCTACGTCGTTAAACATCATTTAGATACATTTTTATTTACAACTCGAGCCTGGTCGAGCTTTCAGGTGGCACAGAACCAGGCTGCAGTGTTTCTTTTATTTATAACCAACCAGAGAGATTATTCTGCTTGTTTTTACCAACAGTCACATCTCACCGGATTGAATCGTGATGTTCTCAGATTGGGGTCTTAGGAATGTAGATCCTGGTTACCGTGGTGAGGGTAGGAATGTAGATCCTGGTTACCGTGGTGAGGGTAGGAATGTAGATCCTGGTTACCATGGTGAGGGTAGGAACGTAGATCCTGGTTACCATGGTGAGGGTAGGAACGTAGATCCTGGTTACCATGGTGAGGGTAGGAACATAGATCCTGGTTACCATGGTGAGGGTAGGAACGTAGATCCTGGTTACCATGGTGAGGGTAGAAACGTAGATCCTGGTTACCATGGTGAGGGTAGGAACGTGGATCCTGGTTACCACGGTGTGGGTACGAACGTAGATCCTGGTTACCATGGTGAGGGTAGGAACGTAGATCCTGGTTACCATGGTGAGGGTAGGAACGTAGTTCCTGGTTACCATGGTGAGGGTAGGAACGTAGATCCTGGTTACCATGGTGAGGGTAGGAACGTGGATCCTGGTTACCATGGTGAGGGTAGGAACGTGGATCCTGGTTACCACGGTGTGGGTACGAACGTAGATCCTGGTTACCATGGTGAGGGTAGGAACGTAGATCCTGGTTACCACGGTGAGGGTAGGAACGTAGTTCCTGGTTACCATGGTGAGGGTAGGAACGTAGATCCTGGTTACCATGGTGAGGGTAGGAACGTGGATCCTGGTTACCATGGTGAGGGTAGGAACGTAGTTCCTGGTTACCATGGTGAGGGTAGGAACGTAGATCCTGGTTACCATGGTGAGGGTAAGAACATAGATCCTGGTTACCATGGTGAGGGTAGGAACGTAGATCCTGATTACCATGGTGAGGGTAGGAACATATATCCTGGTTACCATGGTGAGGGTAGGAACGTAGATCCTGGTTACCATGGTGAGGGTAGGAACGTAGATCATAGTTACCATGGTGAGGGTAGGAACGTGGATCCTGGTTACCATGGTGAGGGTAGGAACGTGGATCCTGGTTACCATGGTGAGGGTAGGAACGTGGATCCTGGTTACCATGGTGAGGGTAGGAACGTGGATCCTGGTTCTGGTTACCATGGTGAGGGTAGGAACGTGGATCCTGGTTACCATGGTACAGTACGTGGATGAGATGATCAGTAGGTGTGACAGAGGCGTTCAGAGTGGAAGTGGAAGCTAAACACCAGACCTGAGCTTATTGGACGGACTGAAGAAGGGCACAAAGACGAGCAGAGTAAAATAAAACAACGGTCTTAATTGGCCGTGACGCTCTTTGGAGGGTAAATTATGTGTGTGTTGTGCTTTAAATGCAGCAGAGATGAGTCATAGCGGCTCACTGCAGCGCTGTGTGTGTGTGTGTGTGTGTGTGTGTGTGTGTGTATGGAGCGTCCATTCGTTGTCAGGTGGCTGGATGAAGATAGATGGCAGGCGTTGCCGTGGAAACAGTTTAATAAACATTTGTATTAGCATTCTTAGCGTGGACGGCAGCAGCTCAGAGTGTGTGTGTGTGTTGATTAAGGATCACCATTAGCTACTTTTTTTACGCGCCTCCCGTGATGGCAGGAAGTCCAATGACATCAGAGGTGATTCCTGATGTGAGTGGTGACCGAAAGAACGAGATCGCGGATACAAGCGGCTGAAATGATCTTCCTCTGCAGGGTTGCTGGGCTCTCACTCAGAGATCAGGCGAGGAGCTCTGCCACCCACCCACCGGGGGGAGCTCGGTGTTTAGCCGCTCCTCCTCCAGGGCGAGAGGAGCCAGATGGGGTGGTTCGAGCGCCTCGCTTGATGAAATGTTCCATCCCACCAGGAGGAGACCAAGAGTCAGACCCCGGACCTCCTGAAGAGACTATGTCTCACAGCTGGACAGGGTGAGATGGAGGATGCAGCCGGGGTGAGAGAAGCCTGGGCTTCCCGTCTTAGGATGCTGCCCACCCCGCCACGGATAAGCAGAAGACAACAGAACGGACTTGAACAGGCTGCCCTGGTTCTATCAGGACAGAAACATCTTGATGTCAGTGAGTAGAGCGACCACCCTGTGACCGAAGGGATGCCGGTTCGATCCCCCGCCAGGAGTTCATGCCAAGGTGTCCTTGAGGAGGACACTGAACCCCCGATGGCTCCTGATGGTGGCTTGCGGCGGGCATGACGGCAACGTTAGCTACACTGGAAGGAGCTTTGAGTGCCAACGAAGGTGGAAAAGTGATTTAGTCATTCACCTTCTTAACCGTCTATCCCTTACCAGGTTGCAGGGAGTGCCAGAGCAAATCCGGCTGATTCAAAGGGCTGGGTACACACTGAACACCCCGCGGGACCACACACACACACACACACTCATTCCCAGGGGCAATTTGGCACCTAGCATGTATGTTTTTGGAGGGTGAGAGGAAACCGGAGTACCCGGAGAAAACCCACGCAGACACGGGGAGAACATGCTAACTCCACACAGAAAGGACAGTGTTCCAAGCCTCGTTCCCACCCGGGACTTGAACCCACGACCCGCCTACTGTGAAGCCACTGCACTACCCACTGTGCCACCATGCTGCCCGTAGTTCTAGTGTTAAGATGGAATCTTGAAATTGTCGTCGAACTGAAATTGGGGTAAATTCAGGCTGGCATCGTGCACTACATGCCCAGGTTTACGGGCACACCGAGTGCTTAATGCCTCCACATCCCGTGAGCAGAAGACGAAAACCAAAACAATCTTAAGGAGCTTCTGGAACGTAAAGAGTTTCAGTAAAAAACGAGAAGAAAAGCAGTGTTTTTATTTAATTAAAGACAGATTTACCGCCTTGAATCGTTTCGGCTGCCCGTCGTTAACGCCCAACAAACATAAATAATCATTAATTACCTGAATGAACTTCAACGAAAGCTTGTTTTTTAAACTAATGCTTCATAAATCCTTCATTTAAAGGTCCTGGGTGTGATGAGAGGTTTCTATGGAGTAAAGATGGCCGCCTTAAAGTGGTATGCCTGATTTTAACGTCTGTGCTTGTGGTGGGATTTGTGTGGGTATAAATCTAAAGCAGGGGTGGTTTGCGGCCACATTGACCAGGGGGCGGGAACAAGATCAGATGGATGGCATGCTTTGGTAACCTCTAGATAGAATGACGGGGATTTTAAACAAGCGCTAAATGTCACATAGAGAGCATTAAATTTAAAATCTAGCGGCACTAGGTTTGAAATCTAAGTGTGTTTTAACGTCTAACACGCTTGTTTACCTGTGTGTATTGGCCCCGATGGCTTTCCATATAATTTTAATATGATATGTTGTTGTATCTTTGCCGCCATCTAGTGATGAAACATCAGAATTACAGGGAAATAAAACAATAACAAGGTTTATTTAAATGATGGAAGGAGAAGAAGAAGATTTCTTGTGGTGGGGTTTCCCTCTTTATGGTCTTAATTCATAAATCTTAAACTCTCCCTGTGATCGTTTCACCCGCTGGCTTCTGAGGAAATCCATTTAAATTGGATTTGTTGTGGAAATTGTGTCTTAAAACGTGTAATTTTATGCATCTGGTATCAAAGTGGAGCGTGAAAATGTTGTGTTTGATCATTCGTCTTCACAGAACGGGCGGTCCTGGAGGGACAGACTGGTACTAACAGGGTGGTAATAACTGAAATTATTAATCCCTAAGGGGCAACCCGAGATAGAGCAGGAAGTGTCAAACTCAAACACTCAATGGGATAAGATTCTGTATTTGAGGAAAATACCCTCACCGTGGTAACCAGGATCTACGTTCCTACTCTCACCATGGTAACCAGGATCTACGTTCCTACCCTCACCATGGTAACCAGGATCTACGTTCCTACTCTCACCATGGTAACCAGGATCTACATTCCTACCCTCACCGTGGTAACCAGGATCTACGTTCCTACCCTCACCATGGTAACCAGGATCTACGTTCCTACACTCACCATGGTAACCAGGATCTACGTTCCTACCCTCACCATGGTAACCAGGATCTACGTTCCTACTCTCACCATGGTAACCAGGATCTACGTTCCTACACTCACCATGGTAACCAGGATCTACGTTCCTACCCTCACCATGGTAACCAGGATCTACGTTCCTACTCTCACCATGGCAACCAGGATCTACGTTCCTACCCTCACCATGGTAACCAGGATCTACAGTACGTTCCTAGTCTCACCATGGTAACCAGGATCTATGTTCCTACCCTCACCATGGTAACCAGGATCTACGTTCCTACCCTCACCATGGTAACCAGGATCTACGTTCCTACACTCACCATGGTAACCAGGATCTACGTTCCTACCCTCACCATAGTAACCAGGATCTACGTTCCTACACTCACCATGGTAACCAGGATCTACGTTCCTACCCTCACCATGGTAACCAGGATCTACGTTCCTACTCTCACCATGGTAACCAGGATCTACGTTCCTACACTCACCATGGTAACCAGGATCTACGTTCCTACCCTCACCATGGTAACCAGGATCTACGTTCCTACCCTCACCATGGTAAGCAGGATCTACGTTCCTACTCTCACCATGGTAACCAGGATCTACGTTCCTACCCTCACCATGGTAACCAGGATCTACATTCCTACCCTCACCATGGTAACCAGGACAAACATTCCTACCCTCACCATGGTAACCAGGATCTACATTCCTACCCTCACCATGGTAACCAGGATCTACATTCCTACCCTCACCATGGTAACCAGGATCTACATTCCTACCCTCACCATGGTAACCAGGATCTACATTCCTACCCTCACCATGGTAACCAGGACAAACATTCCTACCCTCATCATGGTAACCAGTGTGGTTCGCAACTGAAAGAACAAGATCATGGATACAAATGGCTGAAATGATCTTCCTCAGCAGTGTGGCTGGACTCTGCCTCAGAGATAGAGGAGCTCTGCCATCCGGGAGGAGTTCGGAGTAGAGCCGTTGCTCCTCCAGGTTGAGAGAAGCTTGATGGAGTGGTTCAGGCCTCA
The DNA here is from genome assembly GCA_902685375.1 of Neostethus bicornis. NCBI lineage: Eukaryota > Metazoa > Chordata > Actinopteri > Atheriniformes > Phallostethidae > Neostethus > Neostethus bicornis. Next base: position 192,881 of record LR738559.1, read on the forward strand.
AGAAACGCCCCGCTTGTGAGGTGTTCCGTCCCACCAGGAGGAGACCCAGAGGCAGGCCCCGGACCTGCTGGAGAGACTATGTCTCCCAGCTGGACACGGAACACCTCAGGATCCTCCTGGGTGAGATGGAGGATGCAGCCGGGGGGAGAGAAGACTGGGCTTCCCGTCTGAAGAAAGAAGTTTCCGTGCTTAGAGTCTCCCAAATGCCAGCCACCGCCATGGAGACTGACTGAGGTGGTTACGACCACACTCTGAAACCCTTACCACAGCAGGTGTGATTAGGATGGGGTGTTCTCTATCTCCATGGTTACAGCTGAGTGAGTCAGACATCTGGTTTGGGAGCAGGGTTATCAGCCGTCCATGTGTTCTATCATCGTCTGCTCAGGGAGTTCCTCACCTGGAGGAGAGGAAAACATCTTTAACAGGAGATAAAACTACGGCTAAACAATGGTGTTTACGACAGATTGAAAACACAAGGTGCCACACTCAGACGCTCCGCTTGAAGCAGGGTCTTCTGAGTGACATCAGAGGGGTTTCCTGTCTGAACAAACCTGGCTTCACTGTGGAACTAAAGATTCCACCATGACGGCCTGATTCAGACTGTTTCCTCTTCTTCTAGAGATGTGACTGTTGGTAGAACTCTGTGTGGCATTGCCCGGTTCTCCATCCTGGGCTGTTGTTAACCTGCTGTTTCTGAGGCTGGTGACTCGGATGAACTCATTCTTATAGTAAACCTGACTCTTGGTCTTCCTCTTTTGGAGCGGTCCTGATCAGAGATGGTTTCTTTGTAGCGGTTGACTGTTTTTGATAAAAAATTTCAAGGTTGACCTGATTTGTTTTTGGTCTGACGGATAAATTTAGCAACCTTTGTCATTTTTTCCCCCAAAAAGCATCAAAATGGTGACTTTTTTCTAGTTTTATTGACAAATTTTGGAGTCTTTGACGTGAAAGCACGTCGTTAAGTCTTAAATCAATAAGCAGCGCCTGGTGTTGTTGAGGCTCCTCCCCCTCCCAACGCGCTGCGTGCGGAAAAACTCTGTGTGTGTGTGAGTGAGTGAGAGAGGAACTTGTCTTGTTTGTGTGTGAGTGTGTGTGTGTGTGTGAGTGTGTGTGTGTGTGTGTGTGTGAGAGAGAGAGGCTGGTAGGAAACAATCTCTGGGGGTTTGTGATGCCAACACCGGACTGGTAGATCTCAGAGTGTGTGTGTGTGTGTGCGCGCGCGCGTGTGTGTGCGTGTGTGAGTGTGTGTGTGTGTGTGTGAGTGTGTGTGTGTGTGTGTGTGTGTGTGTGTGTGAGTGTGTGGGTACTCTGTTCTAAACTCTACGTAGACCTTCGTACTTATCACTTCCTGTTTGAGGAGGTCACATGACTGAACAGTCATCCTGATAGGTCGATGGATCCCGCTCATCCTTCTTCTGACTGTACGAGAGCGTGTATGAGATAAAAGCCGGTGTTCCCCCCTCAGCTCCGGGTAATGTCTCCATTCCTCCAGAACCATCTGTGATTTCAACAGTTTCTCAATCGATGCCCGCTAACTCTTTCCTGCAGTTCTGAGGACCTTTGTGCTGACACAGCGTTCATTAAGCTACAATCAGAAACAAATGGAATCCTGATAAGTGCAGCTACATGTGATGCTGCTCCGGTGGGATGGTCCCAGAGCGGGTACGCTTACTCCACGTGTCGGAAAAACGGCGTTTAGACGTGGCGTTTCGTTGATTGTTGATTCAATGTTTATATTTTAACGCTTTTCCATTCATTTTTTGTCATTGATTTAAGTTAAAATTGATGCATGAAGTTTGTATCACATCAAAACCATGTGACGGTACCAGCCTGGCAATGCCCGATACCGTCAGACATCAGAACCTAAGCAGGCTGGGTGTGGGCAGTACTTGGATTGGAGACCGTTGGAACCTCTGGTACTCCAGTGGGACGGTCGGACCCCTGGTACTCCAGAGGGACGTTCAAACACCTGGTACTCCGGTGGGACGGTCGAACCCCTGGTACTCCAGAGGGACGTTCAAACACCTGGTACTCCAGCAGGACGTTCAAACACCTGGTACTCCGGTGGGACGGTCGAACCCCTGGTACTCCAGAGGGACGTTCAAACACCTGGTACTCCAGAAGGACGTTCAAACCCCTAGTACTCCAGTGGGACGGTCAAACCCCTGGTACTCCAGGAGGACGGTCAAACCCCTGGTACTCCGGTGGGACGTTCAAACACCTGGTACTCCAGTGGGACGGTCGAACCCCTGGTACTCCAGCAGCACGGTCAAACCCCTGGTACTCCAGCGGGACGGTCAAACACCTAGTACCCCAGTGGGACGGTCAAACCCCTGGTACTCCAGGAGGACGGTCAAACCCCTGGTACTCCGGTGGGACGTTCAAACACCTGGTACTCCAGAGGGACGTTCAAACCCCTGGTACTCCAGGAGGACGGTCAAACCCCTGGTACTCCGGTGGGACGTTCAAACACCTGGTACTCCAGAGGGACGTTCAAACACCTGGTACTCCAGTGGGACGGTCAAACACCTGGTACTCCAGTGGGACGGTCAGACCCCTGGTACTCCAGTGGGACGGTCGAACCCCTGGTACTCCAGCGGGACGGTCAGACCCTTGGTACTCCAGAGGGACGTTCAAACACCTGGTACTCCAGTGGGACGGTCGAACCCCTGGTACTCCAGAGGGACGTTCAAACACCTGGTACTCCAGTGGGACGGTCAAACACCTGGTACTCCAGTGGGACGTTCAAACACCTGGTACTCCAGTGGGACGGTCAAACACCTGGTACTCCAGAGGGACGTTCAAACCCCTGGTACTCCAGCGGGACGGTCAGACCCCTGGTACTCCAGTGGGACATTTCACCCACGTTTCCTAGTTTGGATGGTGTATGTGATTGGTTGGCGCCTGGTCAGTCTCTGGTGTCCATGCTGTGGGGTCTGACTGGCCTACAGCAGGTGGTACGTGCCCCTCACCTCATCCATGTGGCTGTTGTGGGTGCGCTTGCTTCAAACCACCTCGTTTTCTTTTCCAGCCTGCGATCTTTAGAAGGATTACCCTGATAGGACGGTCGGGAGGCAGGCTTCTCTCACCCCGGCTGCATCCTCCAGCTCACCAAGGAGGATCCTGAGGTGTTCCCTGTTGCCATTTTATTGTGGTGGAGGGATTTGCATGCCCCCATGATCCTAGGAGCTAAGATGTCCGAGGCTTAATGCCCCAAGGCAAACAGGTCCTGGGTGAGGGGCCAGACAGAGCGCTGCACAAACACCCCATAAAGAAATCAAGCATGGCCAAGTTGGGCTTGCCTGGACGCAGGTCACCGAGGTACCCCTCCATAGAGCCAGGCCCAAGGGTGGAGCACGAGAGCGAGCGCCTGGTGGCCGTGATGTAACCCAAGCAGACCCAGACGTGTGTTACCGGGGCCCTCCTGTGGAGCCAGGCTCGAGGGTGGGGTACAAGAGCGAGCACCTGATGGCCAGGCTTTTACCCATGGGGCCCGAACAGGGGACATGGTCCGCCCTTCCAGTGGACTCACCACCTGCAGAGGGGTGAAGGAGGAGATGGGTGGCAGCCAATGACGGACCTTCTGGTCGTTGACGTATATTAAATCTTGGGTCTAAAATCCGACAGAATCCGACCAAGTTAAGCCCGAATGAGCCGGTTTAATGTCGTTCTGTTTCTTCTCAGAGTGTTTGTGTTGTGTTTGTGGGGCTGCTTCGAGAGACGAGCAGCATCAGAGACGGGCAACGACGGAGACGAAGCGATAACAGAAGAGAAGAAAGTGCCCGCGTGAGATTCTAAGAAGTAATTAGAGATAATTAGATTAAAGACATCGATGCCATGTTCTTTAATTATCTGTAACACGTTGAATAATTCATGATTAAAACAAACGGAGACGAGATGGCACGATGTGCCCGCTCAGTGTGAAGAGTTTTATCTCATGCCCGCTCAGTTCATCTAGAAACAATACCACTTTCAAGCAGTTTTTTTCAGAACAGGGTGGCACGCTGGTTACGTTGGTACTGTAAGCTCATTACAGACAAAATGAGCTTCCTCTGCAGGATGGCTGGGCTCTCACTCAGAGATCGGGTGATCAATCCCTCTACCTGCTACCCGCTGCACCACCGTACCGCCCACATACTTTATTCAGCGGCCCGGAAAATAAATTATGGTTACCATCATGGTGAGGGTAGGAACGTAGATCGTGGTTACCATGGTGAGGGTAGGAACGTAGATCCTGGTTACCATGGTGAGGGTAGGAACGTAGATCCTGGTTACCATGGTGAGGGTAGGAACGTAGATCCTGGTTACCATGGTGAGGATAGGAACGTAGATCCTGGTTACCATGGTGAGGGTAGGAATGTAGATCCTGGTTACCACGGTGAGGGTAGGAACGTAGATCCTGGTTACCATGGTGAGGGTAGGAATGTAAATCCTGGTTACCATGGTGAGGGTAGGAACGTAGATCCTGGTTACCCTGGTGAGGGTAGGCACGTAGATCCTGGTTACCATGGTGAGGGTAGGAATGTAGATCCTGGTTACCACGGTGAGGGTAGGAACGTAGATCCTGGTTACCATGGTGAGGGTAGGAATGTAAATCCTGGTTACCATGGTGAGGGTAGGAACGTAGATCCTGGTTACCACGGTGAGGGTAGGAACGTAGATCCTGGTTACCATGGTGAGGGTAGGAATGTAAATCCTGGTTACCATGGTGAGGGTAGGAACGTAGATCCTGGTTACCCTGGTGAGGGTAGGCACGTAGATCCTGGTTACCATGGTGAGGGTAGGAATGTAGATCCTGGTTACCACGGTGAGGGTAGGAACGTAGATCCTGGTTACCATGGTGAGGGTAGGAATGTAAATCCTGGTTACCATGGTGAGGGTAGGAACGTAGATCCTTGTTACCATGGTGAGGGTAGGAATGTAGATCCTGGTTACCACGGTGAGGGTAGGAACGTAGATCCTGGTTACCATGGTGAGGGTAGGAACGTAGATCCTGGTTACCATGGTGAGGGTAGGAATGTAAATCCTGGTTACCATGGTGAGGGGAGGAACGTAGATGGTGAGGCCGCATGTGGCCCGCGGGCCGTAGTTTGTCCATGCCTGTGTTAGGCTGATTGGCCCCTGGGAATGAGTGGGTGTGTGTGTGACCTCGCAACAGACTGGCGACTTGTTCGGGGTGTGCCCTGTTCCGCTTTACACCGCAGCAGGCTGCTACGATGGCACAAACGGTGGGAGAAACGGGGGATTAGAGTGTGTTCTCCAAGGACACCTCGGAAGTGGGATTTGAACCGGTGAACGTCTGCAGAACTTCCGGTCCAAGAGCGAACGTTCTATCACGTTCTACCACTGAGCTCCTGCCTCCTCCCATATGTGAGGGCTTCACCAATCGCTGATGTTGTTACATCGATACATCGATATATCGTCCAATCTGATTGGATCTCTGTTTTAAATCCTCTTCAGGAACGTTTTCCTTCTTCCTGACTAGGTGTGCCTTTTATCTACGTGCCCTCCGGAGATGTCACCGCTGCCATCCTCCATGTGGAGGAAAACTTAATCATCTCCCTCATCACGCTCCGCTCTGCCCTGCCACGCCTCCTCGTGCCCGTTCTTTTCTCCTTCATTATTTCACATCTTTTTTTTCCTCGGTGCAAAAAAGAAATCATCACATTTCAAGGTTTCAGAAAAATCTTTTTACAAGTTTTATGTTCAAGAATCTGTGACCGTAAAGGTTCATCCATAGATGGTACTGAGTAAGAGTGGGTTGTTGATGATTCTGCCCGGTTTTCACTGTCTATAGACTGAGGTATCGTGCCAGGGCATCTGCCACTCCAGTAGGGTTTTCATAGGTATCACACATCAGTGATTACCCTAATGACAACCCTTCTTTGGGGGAGACGGTGGCTCAGTGGGAGAGCTTCGCTCGTGAACAGGAAGTTAACCGGAAGTTCGCAGGTTCGATTCCCACTGAGTTCACGTCTCAGGTCCTTGGAGATGACACATAACCCCCCGTTTCTCCCACCATTGGTACCATCATGGCAGCCCTCTGCGGTGTAAGGCAGCACACATGAGGGATCAATAAGTATACAAAAAAAAAAGATGTTCTCCTCGTGTGTGTGTGTGTGTGTGTGTGTGTGTGATTTCCTCTGGCTTTCTCCTGACTGGCTGCTATAAAATCACCCCTAGGAATGAGTGTGTATGTGGCCTTGTAACAGAGTGGCGACCTGTTCAGGGTGTACCCTGCCTCTTGCCTTGAACCAGCCAGGATAGGCTCCGACAACCCCGTGATCTCATTAACAATAAGCTGTTCAGAAAACGAAACGAGTAATACATCACTTTTTTTTTTTCTTGTTTCCTGTTTGAATCAGTTTTTTTTTTCTTGTACGGTTGTTTTTTTTTCACTGAATCAGCATCGTTTTCAGCTCCTCTGAGCTTTTTTTAATTATTTCATCTCAAAGCAACACGTTTAATTGAAATCTGCTGCTGATGTTCATTTCAGATTAAATCAGTCAGTTTTCACGCTAATGAGCAGATTATCAGACGCGCGCCAACAACGAGACGTTGGCACTTATTAAAACATTTTTGTTCTTGGTTTAATTAAAGCTTTTATTCTGAAGAAATGAACATATGACATGTTCATTTAAACGTGGAGATGTTCCGTTACGCCGTCTTCTGATTATCCAGGGCTGGGGTAACACCCTCAGACAGGAAGCCCAGGCTCCTCTCACCCCGGCTGCATCCTCCATCTCATCCAGGAGGATCCTGAGGTGTTCCCTGTCCAGCTGTGAGACATAGTCTCTCCAGCAGGTCCATGGTCTGCCTCTGAGTCTCCTCCTGGTGGGACGTGCCTGAAACGCTTCACCAGCGAGGCGAGCAGATGGCACCCTAACCACCTCATCTGGCTTCTTCTCAACCTGGAGGGGCAACGGCTCTACTCCGAGCTCCTTCTGGATGAAAGAGGTCCTCCCTAAATCTCTGAGTGAGAGGGCAGCCACCCTGCAGAAGAAGATAACTACTTACCATGGTGAAGGTACGAACATAGATCCTGGTCACCACGGTGAGGGTAGGAACGTAAATCCTGGTTACCATGGTGAGGGTAGGAACGTAGATCCTGGTTACCACGGTGAGGGTAGGAACGTAAATCCTGGTTACCACGGTGAGGGTAGGAACGTAGATCCTGGTTACCACGGTGAGGGTAGGAACGTAAATCCTGGTTACCATGGTGAGGGTAGGAACGTAGTTCCCGGTTACCATGGTGAGGGTAGGAACGTAGATCCTGGTTACCATGGTGAGGGTAGGAACGTAGATCGTGGTTACCATGGTGAGGGTAGGAACGTAGATCCTAGTTACCATGGTGAGGGTAGGAACGTAGATCCTGGTTACCATGGTGACGGTTGGAACGTAGATCCTGGTCACCATGGTGAGGGTAGGAACGTAGATCCTGGTTACCGTGGTGAGGGTAGGAACGTAGATCCTGGTTACCATGGTGAGGGTAGGAACGTAGAACCTGGTTACCATGGTGAGGGAGGAACGTAGAACCTGGTTACCATGGTGAGGGAGGAACGTAGATCCTGGTTACTATAGTGAAAGTAGGAATGTAGATCCTGGTTACCATGGTGAGGGTAGGAACGTAGATCCTGGTTACCATGGTGAGGGTAGGAACGTAGATCCTGGTTACCATGGCGAGGGTAGGAATGTAGATCCTGGTTACCATGGCGAGGGTAGGAATGTAGATCCTGGTTACCATGGCGAGGGTAGGAAGGTAAATCCTGGTTACCAGGGTGAGGGTAGGAATGTAGATCCTGGTTACCATGGTGACGGTAGGAACGTAGATCCTGGTTACCATGGTGAGGGTAGGAAGATAGATCCTGGTTACCATGGCGATGGTAGGAACGTAGATCCTGGTTACCATGGTGAGGGTAGGAAGGTAGATCCTGATTACCATGATGACGGTGGGAAGGTAGACCCTGGTTACCATGGTGAGGGTAGGAAGGTAGATCCTGGTTACCATGGTGACGGTGGGAAGGTAGACCCTGGTTACCATGGTGAGGACTCATATTTTCTCTTCCAGATGTTTTTTCTTCCCTGAAGGAGAGTTTTTCACAGCTCCTTTTTTTAACCGCTGTGAGTAAAAAAGGAACCTCGTATTCTGAGCGACGCCTTCGAGCAGCAACCAAACACATCCTGACATTTCTGCCCGCGTATTACCATGTTTGCAAATATCAGAGATGTTTGCTGCCCGCCTCCGTCATGTTAATCCTGACCAAACTGAACTTTACATGTTTACCCTGGTGTCTCAAACTCGTCACAATCGTCACGTCTGTCCCTCCTGAGGCGTTAATCCAGCTTTTATTCTGAAGGGAAACAAGTTGATTTCTAATTATAAAAACTACATTTCAAAATAAGATACTGTCAGCAGCTAATTAACACATTTACAAGAGCCATTTCTTTTTAAATGATTAAGGTCATTAACGAGCTAACGAGTCGTTTTTTAGAAGAAAAAAGTTACAGTTCACAAGAAGAAAGTCGTTTATCAGATTAAAGTTGTTAAGTTGTGAAAAAAAAAGGAAAAAGTTTCTGGTTAGGAGACTTTATCCTCTCATAAATCTAGGATCTATGTTCCTACCCTCACCATGGTAACCAGGATCTATGTTCCTACCCTCACCATGGTAACCAGGATCTACGTTCCTACCCTCACCATGGTAACCAGGATCTACGTTCCTACCCTCACCATGGTAACCAGGATCTACATTCCTACCCTCACCACGGTAACCAGGATCTACGTTCCTACCCTCACCATGGTAACCAGGATCTACATTCCTACCCTCACCACGGTAACCAGGATCTACGTTCCTACCCTCACCATGGTAACCAGGATCTACGTTCCTACCCTCACCATGGTAACCAGGATCTACATTCCTACCCTCACCACGGTAACCAGGATCTACGTTCCTACCCTCACCATGGTAACCAGGATCTACATTCCTACCCTCACCATGATAACCAGAATCTACGTTCCTACCCTCACCATGGTAACCAGGATGTACGTTCCTACCATCACCCTGGTAACCAGGATCTACGTTCCTACCCTCACCACGGTAACCAGGATCTACGTTCCTACCCTCACCATGGTAACCAGGATGTGTGTTCCTACCCACACCATGGTAACCAGTTTGGTTGGTGACCGAAAGAACGAGATGACGGATACAAGCGGCTGAAATGATCTTCCTCTGCGGCGGGGCTGGCCTCCTACCTAACGATAGAGGGAGGAGCTCTGAGTAGAGCCATTGCTCATTCGGGTTAAGAGAAGCCAGATGGGGTGGTGTGGGCATCTGGATGGGATGCCGCCCTCGCTGGTGAGGTGTTCTGGGTATGTCCCACCGGAAGGAGACCCAGAGTCAGACCCTAGACCTGCTGGAGAGACTATGTCTCACAGCTGGACAGGAAACACCTCAGGATCCTCCTGGGTGAGGATGCAGCCGGGGTGAGAGGAGCCTGGGCTTCCCGTCTGAGCTGTAGTTTTTTAAAACCACCCACCAAGACCTACCTGTTCCTTTTAAAAGTCCAACCCTCTCACACACGTAGATAGAAATGTTTCACCGCCTCTGGGCTTCACCACGCATCCTATTCACCAACCAACATAAAGCTTTATTGATTTTTTTTTTCCAGCTTGTATGAGATTATGTAACACCTCGCCCTCCGTTCTGTGCCATGATGGTCAGAGATGAGTTATTCTCACCAGCTTAGGATTTATTTTAACATCAGAACCCTAAATGAACCACCTGGCAGACTAAAGGTGGGCATGTTACTGTGGCACACCATCTTTATTTGGTACAAACGCCAGCTCTTGGTCACCGGGAGGAGACCAAGAAGCAGATCCTGGTCTCACCAGCTGGCCAGGGAACGACTTGGGATCCTCCTGGGTGAGCTGGGGAATGCAGCCGGGGTGAGAGAAGCCTGGGCATCCCGTCTGAGACTGTTGCCCATCCGACCTGGTGCCCCCGATAAGCGGAAGACGACGGAACGGAACAAACACCAGCTTTCTTGCACTTAGTCTTTGAACATGGACTAGATTGGCATGAGAACACCATCTCACTCAAAGAGGATGTAGTTCCAGCGAAGGCTGGCATCTTTTAACATCTTCATTAACCCTCATAATGTGTTGTCATGATGGTGGCAAAGTACAACCCAAACGCAGTGCCAGGTTTAACCGGTTTACTGGAGACAGTGTATAACCAAACATAACTGTGGGTACTGGATGACCAGAGGAGGGACCAGGGGTAGGAGCTTGGCATGACGAATGGGAAACCAGGGGTAGGATTGGCGGTCCGGGTGAGGTTCTTCCCGCATGCGGTTGTCCAAGCCAACGAGGAAGCCCGTAGGTTGCAGATAAGGGACGTTGAGGTGCCCGTGGGCCGTGCCCAGAGCAGTGAGCCTTCTCTTTTTTAAGGACTGGTAGTGATTTATATTTTAAACGGTCTGTGCCTCTGCTTTCCTGGCGCTCCTCGCCCAGTCCTTATTGGGCGGGCTGGTCATACTAAGATGCATGTTTTCGGAGGGTGGCAGGAACCAGAATACAGCATCTGATTTTATTCAGAATTAAAGTCGACGTCCTCCTCCATCTTTATAAGTATTTTATTTTGAAGAGAACTCTGCGCTCTTATTCTGATGGTTTATAAATGAGGCTTCCTGATAACTGACAGACCATCTTGATAAGATCGTGCCTCCCATGGAGCTTCTGCTGCAGACTGAATCCTGTTGAATTTTTATTTCCATCAAACAGTTTGCAGGTTGTTCTCGTCATCTGGCTCTTAGACATACTGACAGCCGGATCGATAAACGTGTGGGAAGGGCGAGGGAGGAGTGGGGGAGCGAGGGAGGAGTGGGGGAGCGAGGGAGGGAGGCGGGAGGGATGAGACGATGCAGCTGGAGGAAAACGTAGAAAAGAGAAGGAGAAGCTGTCAGAGCGGGCAGAGAGAGAGAGATGTGATTGGACGTCTACCAAACATCAAGATCACAGTTTCATGATGCACAAACATTTACACACGAATTACAAAGTCTGGATGACACCCGAGGGCCGCGTAGGGGAGGTGTTTCAGGCACGTCCCAACGGGAGGAGTAACCAGGATCTACGTTCCTACCCTCACCATGGTAACCAGGATCTATGTTCCTACCCTCACCATGGTAACCAGGATCTACATTCCTACCCTCACCATGGTAACCAGGATCTACATTCCTACCCTCACTATGGTAACCAATATCTACGTTCCTACCCTCACCATGGTAACCAGGATCTACGTTCCTACCCTCACCATGGTAACCAGGATCTACGTTCCTACCCTCACCATGGTAACCAGGATCTACGTTCCTACCCTCACCATGGTAACCAGGATCTACGTTCCTACCCTCACCATGGTAACCAGGATCTACATTCCTACCCTCACTATGGTAACCAAGATCTATGTTCCTACCCTCACCATGGCAACCAGGATCTACAGTCCTACCCTCACCATGGTGACCAGGATCTACAGTCCTACCCTCACCATGGTAACCAGCTGTCGGTAGTGACTAAAAGAATGAGATTGCAGGTACAAGCGGCCGAAATGAGCTTCCTCTCTGGGGTGGCTGGGCTCTCACTCAGAGATCGGGTGAGGAGCTCTGCCATCCGGGAGGAGCTCGGTGTCGAGCCGCTCCTCCTCCAGGTTGAGAGAAGACAGTTGGGGTGGTTCGGGCACGATGCGGCCCTGGCTAAACGAAAGACGATGGAACATAACCGTGGTAACCTCCTTTGATTTTCACGTCTTTCTAACGTTACCTCCATGTTTTTCCTGCAGATATCCGAGGACTCCAGGGGTTTCTGGACCAGACTTCCCGGCAGGGCATGGACGTCGCTCTGCAGATGGTGGATAAAAACATCAGTAAAGTTTTCACCAACTTGTTTACCACCATGAGAACCGAGGAGCTGAATCGATACCGGGATACTTTACGCCGAGCCATCCTGCTGCTGAGCCCTCAGGGAGCACACTCCTTCATCCAGCAGGTCAGTCCTACGGGGGTTCTGGTATGTGGAAGACGCTCTGATGGGAATGATTGAAGTTTACCTGGTTCTGCTGGGCACTGGTTTCCAGCAGTAGTAATGTTACTAATCTTATTTTGAAAGGCACAGTGTGTTACAAATTATTCTGCGTGTGGGGTTTTTCATTTATGGTTAAGGCGCTGCCATTCTGGGCGGCTGCCTGATCTGGTGATCGCCAACATTCTCTGAGTTTCTGTTTCTTCTTCTGCTATGTTTTGTCTTGTACTGGACATTTCATTTTGGACTTTGTTGTTTTGTGTCGGATAGCTGGGTTTTCTTTTTAATTGTCTGGCTAGCTCCTAACAGCTACCTCCTAACGGCTAGCTCCTAACGATTAGTTCCTAATGGATAGCTCCAAATGGCAAGCTCCAAATGGCTAGCGCCAAACGGCTAGCTCCTAACAGCTAGCTCCCAACAACTAGCTGACCAGCTGCTGGCTCTTGGAGCCACATCCGTCGTGTCTGGAGGAGTTGGTTCCGTCCTGAGGGAGCTGAGGAGAAGGAGACAGTCTAGAGGAGGTGCTTCCTGTGTTTTTTACGGTTTCCATGGAAACGTCCAGTTGCACGCTTGAGGAACTGGAGTTTGGTGACATCAAAAGAGTTTCTAAGTCTCTTGAGCATGTGCAGAAGCACTGAGTCTCGCATTTCGATACAACACTGGTAAAAAACACTTCCTGCTTTTGTTAGAATGTGTGTGGCGGAGAAAAAAATCCACGGCCAAGAACCTAACGTTTGAATAGTGTCACAATGCGGGTGTAGAAGGATTTGAAAAGGAATGTCTCATGGTCGGGCGGTCAGGTAGACCTGGCTGGAAGCGGTGATGCCCCGACCAGGAAGACCTGGCTGGAAGGGGTGATGACCCGACCAGGAAGACCTGGCTGGAAGGGGTGATGACCCGATCAGGAAGACCCGTCTGGAAGGGGTGATAACTCGTCCAGGAAGACCTGGCTAGAAGGGGTGATGTCCTGACCAGGAAGACCTGGCTGGAAGCGGTGATGACCCGATCAGGAAGACCCGGGTGGAAGGGGTAATGACCCGACCAGGAAGACCTGGCTGGAAGGGGTGATGACCCGACCAGGAAGACCTGGCTGGAAGGGGTGATGACCCGACCAGGAAGACCTGGCTGGAAGGGGTGATGTCCCGACCAGGAAGACCTGGCTGGAAGCGGTGATGACCCGATCAGGAAGACCCGGGTGGAAGGGGTAATGACCCGACCAGGAAGACCTGGCTGGAAGGGGTGATGCCCCGACCAGGAAGACCTGGCTGGAAGGGATGATGACCCGACCAGGAAGACCTGGCTGGAAGGGGTGATGACCCGACCAGATCTGCCTTCAAATTGGCAGCAGGCAAATATGATCTACAGGTGATCAGCATGAGGTTAATGACCACAGGTGTTTAGTATCAGGCTGGAATCCGGGAGACTAAGGAAGGTCCAGGGCTCCCTGGACCTTGGAATCATTACCGAATAGTGTCCGAATACTGGACGGAAGAACTCGTAAATGACTCCAACACGCATGAAGAAAGGATAAAATCACATCCAGTATGTTTTTGATGTCAGAATATCGATTAATCGGTTGGTTGTTTAATTCGACTAATAAAATCGCAAGATTGTTGACCAAAGATTTTTCCTAAGAATGAGTGGGTGTGCAGCCCCGCAACAGACTGGCATCCTGTTTGGGGTGTATCCGGTTTACTGCATGTACTGCCAATCGTCATTGCGTCTCAGAGGTCGTGTGTGTGTGTGTGTTCAGGTTGGGGTGCGGTTTGACTGACAGGATCCTATCAGATGGCGCGGTGGGTAAAGCGTGTGTTTTACAAGCGGCAGGAACACAAATCTTTCAACAGAAAATTGAAAATGACCTCAATAAAAAAATCAGATTCTCTTTGGGTGTCACCTCACTGTAACACACACACACACATACATGTACACACACACATACACACATACAGTATACACACATATACATACACATATACACACACACACACAAACACACACATACACACATATACACACATACATACACACACACAATATGGGTGAAATTGTTGCTGAATTTAGCAAATGGATTTAGGGGATTTAGATTGTGACTCTACCAACTATATATGAACTGATTAGGATTTCAGGGTCTGTTCCGTTGGCGATCGCTTCATCCAGAACTGGGTCGCATAGATCCTGGTTACCATGGTGAGGGTAGGAACGTAGATCCTGGTTACCATGGTGAGGGTAGGAACATAGATCCTGGTTACCATGGTGAGGTTAGGAACAAAGATCCTGGTTACCATGGTGAGGGTAGGAACGTACCCTCCATTGTTCCGGTTTTTATCCATGATGTGTGAGTATTTTTAGAAGGTAAACCAATCCAAAGTCACCTTGTGTCCTTCTAACGGCTCTCATCTGTAATCAGCTCTAATGCCCGTCAAGCATCTTCCAACCAATTAGATTGTGCCCACTAAGTGCTTCAATTACAGCCGAGAGGTGAAGTAGATTATAATCTGACACCGAGGTTTGCCCTCTTTGCTTGGTCACATTTCTAGTCTGAGATGATGGGTACCGTTTGGTTCTAAAAATAGATTCCAACATTGTTTTAAAAGTGGGTATCACCAACCAATCACACACACACCATCCAGACTAGGCAACGTGGGTGAAGTGTTTTGACCAGGGACACAGTGACAATTTAATCTCAACGGCCGTCCTACTGGAGTACCAGGGGTCCGACCATCCCACTGGAGTACCGTGGGTCCGACCGTCCCGCTGGAGTACCAGGGGTCTGACTGTCCCACTGGAGTACCAGGGGTCCGACCGTCCCACTGGAGTACCAGGGGTCCGACCGTCCCACTGGAGTACCAGGGGTTTGACCGTCCCACTGGAGTACCAGGGGTCCGACCGTCCCACTGGAGTACCAGGGGTCCGACCGTCCCACTGGAGTACCAGGGGTTTGACCGTCCCACTGGAGTACCAGGGGTCCGACCGTCCCACTGGAGTACCAGGGGTCTGACCATCCCACTGGGGTATCAGGGGTCTGACCGTCCCACTGGAGTACCAGGGGTTTGACCGTCCCACTGGAGTACCAGGGGTTCGACCGTCCCACTGGAGTACCAGGGGTTTGACCGTCCCACTGGAGTACCAGGGGTTCGACCGTCCCACTGGAGTACCAGGGGTCTGATCATCCCACTGGAGTACCAGGGGTTCAACCGTCCCACTGGGGTACCAGAGGTCCGACTGTCCCACTGGAGTACCAGGGGTTTGACCGTCCCACTGGAGTACCAGGGGTTCCAGCGGTCTCCCATCTAAGCACCAACCAGACCCATGCTGCTTAGTTTCAGAGGTCTGAGGGGACCAGGCATTGCCAGGCTGGTACAGCTTCTAATCATCGGGGTAAAGAAGCACGTACCCCGTGTTTTTTTGCTGAACAGACAATCTGTTTGGTAAATTTTCTTTAATGTAAAAACTCTGCAGAATGTTTCTCGTTTGCATTTTTTTTTATTTCCAGCAGCCAAAAGAAAGCAGAATGTAATCTCTGACTGGAGGTGGTATGAGTTTCTCTTCACGCCAGCTTTGGAGCGCCAGCGATGTGAAAAGCAGTTTGTCACGGTGGTGTTAGGGAGACGTGGGGGGGCAGGTTGGTCACACTGTGAACTCAGAGATTACTCAGCCAGGTTTTCTGCTGCTGACATCAGAATTCTTACAACGGGCACGCTCTGCATCCGGCCGGGCATGAACATTTTACCCCCTCGCTGGTTTAAAAACAAACAACTGGAAATAATGATGGGCATCATTAAGGTTTTATTGATACGACTGCTTCAAGACGGGCTTTTATTGGCACTCGTGATGGTACTTTATTGTGAAAAACAGATAAAAAACAGACGTGAAAAACACATTGAATTTAAATGAGATTCAAATTATGTGTCGAATAATTTCACCCTTTTTTTTTACCCACGATGAGAGTAGGAACGTAGATCCTGGTTACCATGGTGAGGGTAGGAACGTAGATCCTGGTTACCATGGTGAGGGTAGGAAGGTAGATCCTGGTTACCATGGTGAGGGTAGGAAGGTAGATCCTGGTTACCATGGTGAGGGTAGGAACGTAGATCCTGGTTACCACGGTGAGGGTAGGAATGTAGATCCTGGTTACCACGGTGAGGATAGGAACGTAGATCCTGGTTACCACGGTGAGGGTAGGAATGTAGATCCTGGTTACCACGGTGAGGGTAGGAATGTAGATCCTGGTTACCATGGTGAGGATAGGAACGTAGATCCTAGTTACCACGGTGAGGGTAGGAACGTAGATCCTGGTAACCACGGTGAGGGTAGGAACGTAGATCCTGGTTACCATGGTGAGGGTAGGAACGTAGATCCTGGTTACCATGGTGAGGGTAGAAACGTAGATCCTAGTTACCATGGTGAGGGTAGGAAGGTAGATCCTGGTTACCATGGTGAGGGTAGGAAGGTAGATCCTGGTTACCATGGTGAGGGTAGGAAGGTAGATCCTGGTTACCATGGTGAGGGTAGGAACGTAGATCCTGGTTACTATGGTGAGGGTAGGAACATAGATCCTGGTTACCATGGTGAGGGTAGGAACGTAGATCCTGGTTACCATGGTGAGGGTAGGAAGGTAGATCCTGGTTACCATGGTGAGGGTAGGAAGGTAGATCCTGGTTACCATGGTGAGGGTAGGAACGTAGATCCTGGTTACCATGGTGAGGGTAGGAACGTAGATCCTGGTTACCATGGTGAGGGTAGGAACGTAGATCCTGGTTACCATGGTGAGGGTAGGAACGTAAATCCTAGTTACCATGGTGAGGGTAGGAACGTAGATCCTAGTTACCATGGTGAGGGTAGGAACGTAGATCCTGGTTACCATGATGAGGGTAGGAACGTAGATCCTGGTTAACATGGTGAGGGTAGGAACGTAGATACCGTTGGTTGATCTCTCGCTCCCTCCATCCCAACTGTGAATAAGACCCAGAGATACTGAAACTCCTCCGGTAGGAACAGGACCCGTTTCCTGACCTGCAGGGTGCACACTATCCTTCTCCTGGCGAGGGCCGTGGTCTCAGATTCGGAGGCACTGATTTCCATCCTGACCGATTCACAGTTGGCAGTGAATTGTTCCTTCCCCGCAGCTTTTGTTTAGTTGATCTCCTTTTCTGATCCTGCTCACCTATAATCCTCCTTTCATTTAGAAGATAAGGTCCCGTGCCATGAAACCCCTCGTATTCTCTGACCTGGTGATTCCTCTGGTTCCTTAACGAGCTCAGCGTCTCTTAATCTGTTTTAAATCCAGCAGAGAAGAAGCTCAGAGGGACGCGTTTTAATCTGAGCTGCAGAAGAAAAGATTTACAGGGTTTAGAACCTGGAGGTGGAACCACAGGAGTCCAATCATCTGCTCCACAGACTTTTTTTTTCCGTCTGATTTTCTCTCGTCTGCTTTAAATCCTCAAAATTAGGGGTCTCTATCCGCTCAGATAGAGCGGATAGAGACTCTATCTGAGATCTAGGCAGAGTCTACGTGGCTCTGACCATTGTAATCACTGGAGCCTTCAAGGCAGCGGAAATGTTTCTGAACGCTTCCCTGACCCGGTGCCTCAGGACAATCCCCTACCGGGGAAATTCATGAGCTCCAAGCAGTCCAAGAGAGAGCTCCAAACAGCTTCAGGACCGCTGCTAGGTGGTGTCGAGGTGGTCCCGTCCCGGTGCGTTGAGTTGACCAGATGAACCAAGTTTTTCCGGTGCTGGTGATCCCGTTCCAGCTGTTCCGCTTCCTGGACGATGACTACGAGATGTTGGAGGTCGCCCACGATAACGCCGAGCCATCGAGTACGGGTTTACCTCGTGGGCTGTTCCACCCTGCGACCTTTGGATTGATTTGAAGGGTTGTTCTCGTAGGATGGTCGGAGCCAGGCGAGAAGCCTGGCCACAAGAGTCTTGTTAAGGAGCCACGTGAGAGACTCTGTTTCCCAGCTGGACAGGGAACACCTCAGGATCCTTCTGGGTGAGATGGAGGATGCAGCCGGGGGGAGAGAAACCTGGGATTCCCGTCTGAGGCTGTTACCCCCCGCAACCCGGCCCCGGATAACCAGAAGACGACGGAACGGAAAGCGTGAATGGTTCATAAACAAAGGATCAGTTAGTTTTCTAATTGGATTAAAAAATAAGCTCCATGTTTTTATTATTATTCATTCTCCTAACGAGCCTTCAACCCGCCAACGTCTCGTTAGCATCTCGTGTTTACGATTCAGAAACTTTGTTTCTGTCCAAACTTCATCCATCAGCGTTCGTAATCCCTCCGACATCATCCAACCGAAACGCTCTGATTTTATTCATGTCTGAATTTAAATTTGACAGCTTTCATATTAAATTAACTTTAAGATTGAAGTTGGAAACAATTTTTAATCATTTGAATGAAAACACAAGGCTTTTTTTTAAAATCTTTGGCCATAAAAAGTCAGATTTTTAAACTCTACGATGGATGTTTGACTCGACCGGGGCTGGGTCGCCGGGGGTAACAACCTCATACGGGAAGCCCAGGCTTCTCTCACACCGGCTGCATCCTCCATCTCACCCAGGAGGATCCTGAGATGTTCCCTGTCCAGCTGTGAGACATAGTCTCTCCAGCAGGTCCAGGGTCTGACTCTGAGTCTCATCCTGGTGGGACGGAATACCTCACCAGAGAGGGAGGCATCCTAACCAGATGCCAAACCACCCCATCTGGATTTTCTCGACCTGGAAGAGGAGCGTTCCACCCAATGGAGAGCCAACTGTTGTGGACCCAGCACCATCTACCAAGCTAATAATTTAACATTCCCAGAACGTTCTAGGAAGGTTTTCCAAAGGTTGGCAGAATGTTTTTTAAAGATTATTTTTGGTTCTCTAAAGGTTATTTTTTGGTTTTCAGAACCTTCATTTTCACCATAACGTTTAGAATTTGGTTCTCTTAACGTTCTGGGAAGGTTAGGTTCTAACATAACCACCAGCTAACCTTTAGGAAACCTTTAGAGAACTTCAGGCTAACGTTCCCTGGAGGTTCTCTGTCTTCTGACGTTGAACAGAATGTGTGTTACCGTGGTAACCATGTTTTTCATCTCTAGTGAATCCTAATAAGATCTTAAAGTGTTGATCCTTCACTGTGGTGGAACAACACCAGCAGTCCACCATCTTTGATTTCCCCCCTCTCTGAACAGGAATGGAGGGTTCAGGTTTAACTTACCTGGAGTAGATAAGGACATTCTCACCCCCTGGTTAGGTCCTTAACTCACGGTTAAGTCTGTCTTTAGGAGACCAGTTCTGTTTCAAAGAGCTATCAGCGTGTGTACAACAGGGATGATGGCTCGACCTTACCGCGGGCGACCTCCTACAACTCAGAGTCACCGTCCAGGAAGCAGAACAGCTGGAACAAGATCACCAGGACTAGAAAAACTTGATTTATCTGGTTGACTCAATGCACAGGGACGGGGAACGTTTAGGGAACGTTAGTTTTTGGTAAATCAAACCTTTAGAGAACCTCAGGCTAACGTTCCCTGGAGGTTCTCTGGAGGTTCCCTGGAGGTTCCCTGGAGGTTCTCTGGACGTTCCCTGGAGGTTCTCTGGACGTTCCCTGGAGGTTCTCTGGAGGTTCTCTGAAGGTTCTCTGTCTGCTGGGTCTGACTCAGGAGCTCTCTGTAGAACTCCTCGGGTCTACAGGACTCGTACCCCAGTAAGGGGTTAATAAACCGAACCGTGTCTGAATCTAAACACGTGTTTTATAAACAAAGCTCCTGATTTTCTCATAAAATCAGTACATTTTGCAGAAGGATTTTTTCCAGTTTCTCTGTTTTCGTTTCTCACTTCATTGGGTTTTAATCCCGAGCCAATCGATCGTTCTTTAATTAAACCAATTAGATCTCCACCTAGAAACTCGTCTTTTTAAAGCAAAGAAAAAAAAACTAATTACCCGCCGACCCAGTTTTTACTTTGTTCTGCTGGACTTTTTATCTGCCGTTTGGAACACATCGAAACCCACTTGGTTCAAGTGAGCGTCTGCAATAATTAGGACGCTGCATCAATCTGTCCTGGTGAAGAAAGAACTGAAAAACAAAGCTCTGGATTTACAAGTCGATCTACCCTCACCATGGCAACCAGGATCTACGTTCCTACCCTCACCATGGTAACCAGGATCTACGTTCCTACCCTCACCATGGTAACCAGGATCTACGTTCCTACCCTCACCATGGTAACCAGGATCTACGTTCCTACCCTCACCATGGTAACCAGGATCTACGTTCCTACCCTCACCATGGTAACCAGGATCTACGTTCCTACCATCACCATGGTAACCAGGATCTACGTTCCTACCCTCACCATGGTAACCAGGATCTACGTTCTTACCCTCACCATGGTAACCAGGATCTACGTTCCTACCCTCACCATGGTAACCAGGATCTACGTTCCTACCCTCACCATGGTAACCAGGATCTACGTTCCTACCCTCACCATGGTAACCAGGATCTACGTTCTTACCCTCACCGTGGTAACCAGGATCTACGTTCCTACCCTCACCATGGTAACCAGGATCTACGTTCCTACCCTCACCATGGTAACCAGGATCTACGTTCCTACCATCACCATGGTAACCAGGATCTACGTTCCTACCCTCACCATGGTAACCAGGATCTACGTTCTTACCCTCACCATGGTAACCAGGATCTACGTTCCTACCCTCACCATGGTAACCAGGATCTACGTTCCTACCCTCACCATGGTAACCAGGATCTACGTTCCTACCCTCACCATGGTAACCAGGATCTACGTTCTTACCCTCACCATGGTAACCAGGATCTACGTTCCTAACCTCACCATGGTAACCAGATGTGGGTGGTGACCAAAAGAATGAGATCACGGATATAAGCGTTCGAAATGAGTTTCATCTGCAGGGTGGCTGGGCTCTTACTCAGAGATTGGGTGAGGAGCTCTGCCATCTGGGAGGCGCTCGGTATCGAGCCGCTCCTCCTCCAGGTCAAGAGAAGCCAGATGGGGCGATTCAGGCATCTGGTCAGGATGCCCCCAGAGCACCTCGCTGGTGAGGTCTTTTGGGCACGTCCCACCAGGCGGACACTCAGAGGCAGACCCCTGACCTGCTGGAAAGACTATGGCTGTTGCCCCCGCGACCCGGCCCTGGATAGCGGAAGATGACGGAACGGAACAAACATCTAGTCGCTTGTGGCATCATAACGGGTACCTCTTCACGGTATTAACCGTGTCTATGGAGGATTCTTCTCATCAGTAAATCCTCACGTCTGAGTGGTATCTGGGAAAGTGAGACGTTTCCCTCGCCATCCCAGCTCTCCGCTTTCCCGTGAGCATCGTCTGCCCCCCTCCTTTTCCCTCCATTAATCCCTCTTTCCCTCCGTTTTGCTCACTTGTGCTGAGAGGTTTATTTGTCCCAGCGTGGCGCTGGACGAGCAGCACTATTAAAAGCAGCCGTGTGTGAAAGCGGGCATCCTCAGGAACACACTCTGCATTCCTTACAGCTTGAACTATTGACTCTTGGCGCCGCGGAAACGATGAAAACAAAAGTGAAGCAGATCATCTGAGAACTTCATAAAAACTTTCTGGAGGTCATTTTATGTTGAAAAACTACCTTTTATTTTGAAGTTTTGAGGAAAAAAAACTGTTTATTTTATTTACGTATTTTATAAATAATCCTTTTTTTTTTCCTGAAACACTCATCTCTGATTGGATCACGAGGGAGCCGGAGCCTATCCTGGCTGGTCTCAGAAAACAGGCAGCATACACCCTGAACAGGTCACCAGTCAGCGAGATTATAGTCTTCACTCCAAAAAGTGAGAAGGTATCTGGTTAGAATGCCTCCCGAATGCCTCGCTGTTGAGGTGTTCTGTCCCACAAGGAGGAGACCAAGAGGCAGACCCCGGACCTGGTTACCATGGTGAGGAGAGGAATATAGATCCTGGTTACCATGGTGAGGGTAGGAATATAGATCCTGGTTACCATGGTGAGGGTAGGAACATAGATCCTGGTTACCATGGTGAGGGTAGGAACGTAGATCCTGGTTACCATGGTGAGGGTAGGAACGTAGATCCTGGTTACCATGGTGAGGGCAGGAACATAGATCCTGGTTACCATGGTGAGGGTAGGAACGTAGATCCTGGTTATTATGGTGAGGGTAGGAACGTAGTTCCTGGTTACCATGGTGAGGGTAGGAACGTAGATCCTGGTTACCATGGTGAGGGTAGGAACGTAGATCCTGGTTACCATGGTGAGGGTAGGAACGTAGATCCTGGTTACCACGGTGAGGGTAGGAACGTAGATCCTGGTTACCATGGTGAGGGTAGGAACGTAGATCCTAGTTACCATGGTGAGGGTAGGAACGTAGATCCTGGTTACCATGGTGAGGGTAGGAACGTAGATCCTAGTTACCATGGTGAGGGTAGGAACGTAGATCCTGGTTACCATGGTGAGGGTAGGAACGTAGATCCTGGTTACCATGGTGAGGGTAGGAACGTAGATCCTGGTTACCATGGTGAGGGTAGGAACGTAGATCCTAGTTACCATGTTGAGGGTAGGAACGTAGATCCTGGTTACCATGGTGAGGGTAGGAACATTCACCCTGGTTACCACGGTGAGGGTAGGAACGTAGATCCTGGTTACCATGGTGAGGGTAGGAACGTAGATCCAGGTTACCACGGTGAGGGTAGGAACGCCTCTCCTCCCTCCGGTCTCACTCCTCGCTGAGACCCAGAATCCACACCTCGTCGATGTCAGACATAAAAAATCCTGATATTTCCAGGTGTTTTTTTCTCTCTCTGTCGTTACAGCTTCATCTCGCTGCATCCACACATACGTAGAGCTGAGCTTTATGACACATGCCATGCTCCATGCATCGCTACATACTGTGTTTGATGCCACGTCGAGTTTTCAGCAGCAAAACAAGCGTTAGCCTCATGCAGACCTCTGGTAACCGTCTCACCGCCTCCACAGTGAATCTTTTCCATCCCTCGCCCACCTCTCCATCTCTCCATCCGTTCAGCACGACCTCTGGGCTCCATTGTTTGTGCTGAGGGCTACGGAGGCGAGCGTGCGGGAGATGAATCAGCCGACTGGAGGGCACGTAAACACGGTAGTGGTCTCAGACAGAGGCGCCAGCTCGGACTGAGACAAAAGAGGGCGAGGGTAACGAGGGCTCATTGTGATATTTTTACCCTCGTGTAAAAACGATGCGGACTCACCCGTCAGAACACTTCAGGTCAGCACATGATGCTTCATCTGTCACGAGTGAAAAAAACCCCCCACTGATAGCTCGCTGCCTCGTCACCATGGTGATCCACTCTGACCACATCAATCAGATTCTTTTTATTTAAAGAATTCTGTTCAGAAACGTCATGAAATTATCATTTTGAACTTTGTTGTTTTGTTTTGGACGGTTGTTTTTTTTAGAAATCGTCCAGCTAGCCCCCAACAGCTAGCTCCCAACGGCTAGCTCCCAACAGCTAGCACCCAGCGTCTAGCTCAGGCACGGGCAAACTACGGCCCGCAGGCCACATGCGGCCTGTTAAACGTTTTAAGCTGGTCCGTTAAAAATTAAATAAATAAACTTTAGTAATGTTTTATTTTCCTGTAATTCTGATGTTTCGTCACTAGATGGCTTTAAAGATACAACAGCAGTGCTCCCATTAAAATGTGTGTTTTTCTGATGCCCACGTTGTCAAAATAGATTGTCAGGAGATTTTAAACCTATATTTTAAGCCTAGCACTAGATGCACATTTTTGTAGGCGCTTGATTTTAACGTTAGATTATGTGTGTGTAGCGGCCCCGATGGCTTTCCATATGTAGCGTGCTTGTTTACCAAAGCAGAGAAAGAAACTAAAACGATCAAGAAGATGAGATGATTCTTCTGGTCAAACTAAATCTGCTCCTGTTCCACCCCTTGGTCAAACGTTAGAACCCAATGTGGCCCACGAGCAAAACAGTTTGCCCACCTTTGGGATAACTGGTTCTGGAGTCATTCTGTTGACATGCTCGACCAGCTGCTGGCTCTCAGAGCCTCATCCGTCGTGTCTGGAGGAGTTGGTTCAGTCCTGAGGGAGCTGAGGAGAAGGAGACGATCTAGAGGAGGTGCTTCCTGTGTTTTTATGGTTTCCATGGAAACGTCCAGTTGCTCGCTTGAGGAACTGGACGTGCTCACTCGGATCCAGTGAAATAGTGACTCCAAACAGCTTCATAAAAGCTGCTAGGTGGTGCCAAGTTGAGTTGGGTACGGCTGGAACAACCATTGGTATCCTCAGAGAGGATATCCTTTGGAATGCGCCCATCATCCATCGTCCATCCTGTATACATGGCATGGCCTAACCAGGGCTGGCACCTCTTGCAGAGGATGGCAACCATACTAGACATGCTCATCTAGGTCAGGTCGTCCGCACTGGATACCCGATCCTACCAGGTGATGCCAAGGAGACGTCTAAGGTTACCCAGGTGGAAAGCGTTTAGACCCTGCTCTCGGTGGGTAAACAGTGTCACTGCCAGTCTAAAGGGAGCTCAGCATGGGCACCA
>LR738559.1:965000-980000 GCA_902685375.1 Neostethus bicornis
TTTTTAATGACTTGGAATCAGAGATCCTTAACCAGATTCTACGTACCTGTGGAGACGGCAGCCAGCGGGAATCCTGACCTTCCAGGGGTTTAATGAGCAGTTTGTTTCCCAGGATGGAGCGCAGATATCGGGCCATGACCGTCTGCTGCTCCACGGAGCAATGGTTCTCCAGTGATAGGATCAGAGGGTACGGAGATACCTGGGTGAGGAAGATGGAGGTT
The DNA here is from genome assembly GCA_902685375.1 of Neostethus bicornis. Classification (NCBI taxonomy): domain Eukaryota; kingdom Metazoa; phylum Chordata; class Actinopteri; order Atheriniformes; family Phallostethidae; genus Neostethus; species Neostethus bicornis. Next base: position 965,222 of record LR738559.1, read on the forward strand.
TATAATAGGATATTTTAAAATTAAAACTTTAAGAATCTCACCTTAAAGGCGTACTCGTTAATTATCTTAATGACTTCAACAAAAGGGACTGCGGTGGTGAGGGCGTATCCGTGGTAGATCATTGGCTCTCCTTTATCGCCATCCCAGCAGTCCAACTCCACACAGCGACAGCCATGATTCAGAGCTCTGGGGAGAGACGATGGAGAGAGAAGCTGAGCTTAGAAAAAAAGCTGAGGAGGAGAAAAAAATCCATGAAATCAGAGAAGAGCCGTTCTGTTTTGTTGTGTTCCGTTTATCTGGGGCCGGGTCGGAGAGGCAACAGCCTCAGACCCATGGTGAGGGTAGGAACGTAGATCCTGGTTACCATGGTGAGGGTAGGAACGTAGATCCTGGTTACCATGTTGAGGGTAGGAACGTAGATCCTGGTTACCATGTTGAGGGTAGGAACGTAGATCCTGGTTACCATGGTGAGGGTAGGAACGTAGATCCTGGTTACCATGGTGAGGGTAGGAATGTAGATCCTGGTTACCATGGTGAGGGTAGGAATGTAGATCCTGGTTACCATGGTGAGGGTAGGAATGTAGATCCTGGTTACCATGGTGAGGGTAGGAACGTAGATCCTGGTTACCATGGTGAGGGTAGGAACGTAGATTCTGGTTACCATGGTGAGGGTAGGAACGTAGATCCTGGTTACCATGGTGAGGGTAGGAACGTAGATTCTGGTTACCATGGTGAGGGTAGGAATGTAGATCCTGGTTACCATGGTGAAGGTAAGAACGTAGATCCTGGTTACCATGGTGAGGGTAGGTACACAGATCCTGGTTACCATGGTGAGGGTAGGTACACAGATCCTGATTACCATGGTGAGGGTAGGTACACAGATCCTGGTTACCATGGTGAGGGTAGGAACGTAGATTCTGGTTACCATGGTGAGGGTAGGAACGTAGATCCTGGTTACCATGGTGAGGGTAGGTACACAGATCCTGGTTACCATGGTGAGGGTAGGTACACAGATCCTGGTTACCATGGTGAGGGTAGGAACGTAGATCCTGGTTACCATGGTGAGGGTAGGTACACAGATCCTGGTTACCATGGTGAGGGTAGGAACGTAGATCCTGGTTACCATGGTGAGGGTAGGAACGTAGATCCTGGTTACCATGGTGAGGGTAGGAACGTAGATCCTGGTTACCATGGTGAGGGTAGGAACGTAGATCCTGGTTACCATGGTGAGGGTAGGAACATAGATCCTGGTTACCATGGTGAGGGTAGGAACGTAGATCCTGGTTACCATGGTGAGGGTAGGAACGTAGATCCTGGTTACCATGGTGAAGGTAAGAACGTAGATCCTGGTTACCATGGTGAGGGTAGGAATGTAGATTCTGGTTACCATGGTGAGTGTAGGTACACAGATCCTGGTTACCATGGTGAGGGTAGGTACACAGATCCTGGTTACCATGGTGAGGGTAGGAACGTAGATCCTGGTTACCATGGTGAGGGTAGGTACACAGATCCTGGTTACCATGGTGAGGGTAGGAACGTAGATCCCGGTTACCATGGTGAGGGTAGGAACGTAGATCCTGGTTACCATGGTGAGGGTAGGAACGTAGATCCTGGTTACCATGGTGAGGGTAGGAACGTAGATCCTGGTTACCATGGTGAGGGTAGGAACGTAGATCCTGGTTACCATGGTGAGGGTAGGAACATAGATCCTGGTTACCATGGTGAGGGTAGGAACGTAGATCCTGGTTACCATGGTGAGGGTAGGAACGTAAATCCTCATCAACGTACTCATCCCTCATTTAAGGAATTGTATCTGATGTAAAACTGGGAAACATTTTATTTCATGTCCAACACTAAAGAAAAAATACATGTGTTTTGTTTGAACTGCTTCTCCATCAGTTGATTCTTATCTGATCACTGTATCCTTTTTTTTCTGCTAACGCTGACCAGGGAGGGTTTCTCTTCAAGGTCCAAGAAACCAAAGGAATTCTTTCTAATGTAGCAAGTCTTTTAAGAACAAAACCAGGACAGACGGATTAACTTACCGTATGTAGGGCTCGATGCTGCTCTCTCCTCCCACCTGGTTCTTGGTGAGGTAGGTGTTGTGTGAGGAGGAGATGAAGTAGTGAGTCAGTGGGTGGGTCATGTCTTGGTAAACTCGACCGTGGTCTGAATTAAACACGCAGTTCTCCTTGGAAACCATGTACATGGTGAATCCGTTAGGGGTCATCAGCTGGTTCCTCTTGGCTGCCACGAGAAATAAAGAAGAAACAACCGTTAGGGTTCAGGATGTGAGAAAGATTCAGGAACAGTCGTAAGTGGGATTTATGACGCTGCGTTGGTTCGTCGTAGTAAAGAAAGAACCAATCAATCTACGTTCCTACCATCACCATGGTAACCAGGATCTACGTTCCTATCCTCACCATGGTAACCAGGATCTACGTTCCTACCCTCACCATGGTAACCAGGATCTACGTTCCTACCCTCACCATGGTAACCAGGATCTACGTTCCTACCCTCACCATGGTAACCAGGATCTACGTTCCTAACCTCACCATGGTAACCAGGATCTACGTTCCTACCCTCACCATGGTAACCAGGATCTACGTTCCTACTCTCACCATGGTAACCAGGATCTACGTTCCTACCATCACCATGGTAACCAGGATCTACGTTCCTACCCTCTCCATGGTAACCAGGATCTACGTTCCTACCCCCACCATGGTAACCAGGATCTACGTTCCTAACCTCACCATGGTAACCAGGATCTACGTTCCTAACCCCACCGTGGTAACCAGGATCTACGTTCCTAACCTCACCATGGTAACCAGGATCTACGTTCCTACCCTCACCATGGTAACCAGGATCTACGTTCCTACCCTCACCGTGGTAACCAGGATCTACGTTCCTACCCTCACCGTGGTAACCAGGATCTACGTTCCTACCCTCACCGTGGTAACCAGGATCTACGTTCCTACCCTCACCATGGTAACCAGGATCTACGTTCCTACCCTCACCATGGTAACCAGGATCTACGTTCCTACCGTACCCCATTCATTCAGCTCGTAGGTGAGGATGAGGGTTTGCGCGTGTGTGACTGATGCATCCTCTCCCTGGTCTTTCAGGAAGTTTCTCAGATCTATGGTGGAGAGGACGCAGCCGTTGGCGGAGTATCGGAGAAAGATGCCGTCCAGTTCAGGTCTACGTAACAACTCCCTGCAGAATATTTCAATCTCTTCGTGATCCAGTCGGCCGGTAGCTGACTGATCACATTTCTGTTGGAGGACAAAATCATTAAAATTAGTTTCAAACACAGAGAGAGTAAGGCATGCTTTTCAAAATAAAAGCATAGGAGGAATAAGTGTGTCTTCCTCCTGGTGTCTTACAATTATTTTCTCAGGGTTTAGCTGTTGCTACGGTGTCGCATTTATCTGTTTTCACTAATCTGGTTCCCCCAAGTCTACTTCTGCCATCCCTGCTCCGGACACAAGCCTACCTAACTCGTTTTCCTCATCCGTTCTGTCCTCAATTAACTGCCTAAACTTGGCTGTACATCCAGGTCCTCCATCTCCAATTCCTCCAGATGACACAACCATGAAAATCAATGTGTAAACTGCGCTTGGATCCGGCTGGAATGAGCACTAACGAACTTACCTGGAAGAGGTTACGGGCGTACTGGTCACTCAGGTCGATGTTGATCATCTGCAGCAGCGTCTGGATTTCATCGTAGCTCATTTTATCATCTTTGTTCTGGTCGGCTCGGCTCAGATATGCATGGATCCAGGTATGAGAGACATGGGTTAAGGAAGCAGCGAGTGGACAGGTGGAAAACCGGAATCAGAGGAAATGGGTTTAAAAATGTAGCGCGTTATAGGTCCTAAAAGTACTATAGAAAAATGAAAACCCACTGTTTTTTATCGGGATCTCTAAGTCTGATTCTACCTCACCGTGGTAACCAGGATCTACGTTCCTACCCTCACCATGGTAACCAGGATCTACGTTCCTACCCTCACCGTGGTAACCAGGATCTACGTTCCTACCCTCACCATGGTAACCAGGATCTACGTTCCTACCCTCACCATGGTAACCAGGATCTACGTTCCTACCCTCACCGTGGTAACCAGGATCTACGTTCCTACCCTCACCATGGTAACCAGGATCTACGTTCCTACCCTCACCATGGTAACCAGGATCTACGTTCCTACCCTCACCATGGTAACCAGGATCTACGTTCCTACCCTCACCGTGGTAACCAGGATCTACGTTCCTACCCTCACCATGGTAACCAGGATCTACGTTCCTACCCTCACCATGGTAACCAGGATCTACGTTCCTACCCTCACCGTGGTAACCAGGATCTACGTTCCTACCCTCACCATGGTAACCAGGATCTACGTTCCTACCCTCACCGTGGTAACCAGGATCCGCATTTCTTTCCTCACCATGGTAACCAGGATCTACGTTCCTACCCTCACCATGGTAACCAGGATCTACGTTCCTACCCTCACCATGATAACCGGGATCTACGTTCCTACCCTCACCATGGTAATCAGGATCTACGTTCCTACCCTCACCATGGTCACCAGGATCTATGTTCCTACCCTCACCATGGTAACCAGGATCTACATTCCTACCCTCACCATGGTAACCAGGATCTACGTTCCTACCCTCACCATGATAACCGGGATCTACGTTCCTACCCTCACCATGGTGACCAGGATCTATGTTCCTACCCTCACCATGGTGACCAGGATCTATGTTCCTACCCTCACCATGGTAACCAGAATCTACGTTCCTACCCTCACCATGGTAACCAGGATCTACGTTCCTACCCTCACCATGGTAACCAGGATCTATGTTCCTACCCTCACCATGGTAACCAGAATCTACGTTCCTACCCTCACCATGGTAACCAGGATCTACGTTCCTACCCTCACCATGGTAACCAGGATCTACGTTCCTACCCTCACCATGGTAACCAGGACCTATGTTCCTACCCTCACCATGGTAACCAGGATCTACGTTCCTACCCTCACCATGGTAACCAGGATCTATGTTCCTACCCTCACCATGGTAACCAGGACCTATGTTCCTACCCTCACCATGGTAACCAGGATCTACGTTCCTACCCTCACCATGGTAACCAGGATCTATGTTCCTACCCTCACCACGGTAACCAGGATCTACGTTCCTACCCTCACCATGGTAACCAGGATCTATGTTCCTACCCTCACCATGGTAACCAGGATCTATGTTCCTACCCTCACCATGGTAACCAGGATCTACGTTCCTACCCTCACCATGGTAACCAGGATCTACGTTCCTACCCTCACCATGGTAACCGGGATCTACGTTCCTACCCTCACCATGGTGACCAGGATCTATGTTCCTACCCTCACCATGGTAACCAGGATCTATGTTCCTACCCTCACCATGGTAACCAGGATCTACGTTCCTACCCTCACCATGGTAACCAGGATCTACGTTCCTACCCTCACCATGGTAACCAGGATCTACGTTCCTACCCTCACCATGGTAACCAGGATCTACGTTCCTACCCTCACAATGGTAACCAGGATCTAGGTTCCTACCCTCACCATGGTAACCAGGATCTACGTTCCTACCCTCACCATGGTATTCTGTGATCAGTTAAAGGATATTGGTCAAGTTTCTCTTTGTGGGTCATGTTGTCCACCCTGTCCTTCAGCGTTTGGATTCCTCGGACCCAGTGTTTGGCCTCCTCTTCGCTGTGACAGAGGAGATCCAGGCTTTTACGCGGTCCTTTGAAGATCACCGTTAGACACCGGTTGTCTGGTACAGAACCAGACATCTTCCGGAGATTCTCGGACTGGCAGCCTTCACGAACGCACTCTACGTCGGTCACCTTGACTGAGAACGGGAGAGAGAGAACAGGAACATGGGGGAGAAAAAGAAGCAAGAAAAACATTGTTAACTGAAATTTTGAATGAAATTAAAACATTCATTCATCTTTTAAACCGTCCATCCCTAACGGTGGCATGGGTTCTGGTCTAAATGGACCTGAGCCTCCTGCCCGACGTCCAGGTCCGGATGGGTCAACAGCTATCGGACCCGCACGCCCCAATCAATACAATCCTCGATGATCCACTGCTCTAGTCTTTCCTCCACTCGTTCTATCGATGATCCACTGCTCTAGTCTTTCCTCCACTCGTTCTATCGATGATCCACTGCTCTTGTCTTTCCTCCACTCGTTCTATCGATGATCCACTGCTCTAGTCTTTCCTCCACTCGTTCTATCGATGATCCACTGCTCTAGTCTTTCCTCCACTTGTTCTATCGATGATCCACTGCTCCAGTCTTTCCTCCACTCGTTCTATCGATGATCCACTGCTCTTGTCTTTCCTCCACTCGTTCTATCGATGATCCACTGCTCTAGTCTTTCCTCCACTCGTTCTATTGATGATCCACTCCTCTAGTCTTTCCTCAACTCGTTCTATCGATGATCCACTGCTCTTGTCTTTCCTCCACTCGTTCTATTGATGATCCACTGCTCTTGTCTTTCCTCCACTCGTTCTATCGATGATCCTCTGCTCTTGTCTTTCCTCCACTCGTTCTATTGATGATCCTCTGCTCTTGTCTTTCCTCCACTCGTTCTATTGATGATCCTCTGCTCTTGTCTTTCCTCCACTCGTTCTATTGATGATCCACTGCTCTTGTCTTTCCTCCACTCGTTCTATCGATGATCCTCTGCTCTTGTCTTTCCTCCACTCGTTCTATTGATGATCCACTGCTCTTGTCTTTCCTCCACTCGTTCTATCGATGATCCACTGCTCCAGTCTTTCCTCCACTCGTTCTATCGATGATCCACTCCTCTAGTCTTTCCTCCACTCGTTCTATCGATGATCCACTGCTCTTGTCTTTCCTCCACTCGTTCTATTGATGATCCTCTGCTCTAGTCTTTCCTCCACTCGTTCTATCGATGATCCACTGCTCTAGTCTTTCCTCCACTCGTTCTATCGATGATCCACTGCTCCTGTCTTTCCTCCACTCGTTCTATCGATGATCCACTGCTCCAGTCTTTCCTCCACTCGTTCTATCGATGATCCACTCCTCTAGTCTTTCCTCCACTTGTTCTATCGATGATCCACTGCTCTTGTCTTTCCTCCACTCGTTCTATTGATGATCCACTGCTCTTGTCTTTCCTCCACTCATTCTTGAAGAAGACTTTTTTCTGGGATACTCTACTCCGTCCTTGGACAGGAAATTATTTTCTTTTCCTTTACAGAACTCTGGATTAACTTTCATCCAGGACCCCCAGCAGGTTAAAATAAGCCCCGTTCCTCTGCATCCCGAGGGGTTAATCACTGGGTATGAGAGTCAGGGTGTGGAAGAACTGAAACATGAGGAACATTCTGAGAAGGTGTGTGTCTCATTAAGAGATTTTAAAACAGCACAAACTCAGTTATTGGCGGTTAGAGGATGGGTCGAGTAAAACCAGACTGGTACCACATCACAGGCAGTGGAAGCTCTGATCCCGGGGGGTAAATAACGACGTTGGGTTGAACGGTAACCACACGGAGGCAAACCACAGCTTCAGAGCCAACTCCCCGCTCCATATGATGTCTGTTTGAACCCCAGCAGGGTGGGAGGCAATCCCACGGAAAGAAACAGACCAGCTCTATAATCAGAGCACTGTGTGACCCTCAGAAAGAAGAGCAGAGAACAGAAACCTGCTTTTAAATCAGACAGAAATAGACATGATGTCCATGTTCTTCTCACACACCCAGAGACACTCGGATTGTAATGAGAGGATTGAGCTGTTCCTACATTTAGAACGAGTTTTTACCAACATTTAAAGCCGGGAAGCTGACTCGCTTATCCTTCACTTTGTCCCATTTATTTCTCTCGAATATTTGCACCTGTGTCTTGTTTTCCCCTGCTTACATTGGCACCGCCATCCTTCAATCCTTTGTTAGATGAGATCTGACTCTGCCACGTCTGCCCGGGGTCGTGTCAATTTGAGCAACCCGTCAAGTCATGCTACCTATGTCGATAAGATCTGCGACCGGTCGTAGATCTCGATAAATCGGAGTTCCGAAAACTAATCCTAACGGTAGGTCGCAGATCTCAATGGTTAGATCATCTGGAAGAGAGTGGTACCGTTCTGGGCATGTGCAGAGGCGCAAAGTCGTAGATCTTGATGGCCGCAGATCTCGACAGGACACTGGAAGAGTGGGGCCGGGTCGCCGGGGTAACATCCTCAGACGGGAAACCCAAGCTTCTCGCACCCCGGCTGCATCCTCCATCTCACCCAGGAGGATCCTGAGGTGTTCCCTGTCCAACTGGGAGACCTACATTCCTATCCTCACCATGGTAACCAGCATGGAGTAGTGCCCGAAAAACAAGTTCCCGGATACAACCATGGTGGGCGGGGTTTCTGTCAGAAATACATTTCGGAGCTCTGCCATCCAGGAGGAGCTCGTTGCTCCTCCGGTTCGAGGCAAGCCAGATGGGGTGATTCGGGCATCTAGTTAGGATGACTCTCGAATGCATCGCTGGTGAGGTATTCTGTCCCACCGGGAGGAGACCAAAGGCAGAGCCCGGACCTGCCTCTCGGCCGGGGAACGCCTCAGGATCCTCCTGGGTGAGCTGGAGGATGCAGCCGGGATGAGAGAAGCCAGGGCTTTCTGTCTGAGGCTGTTGCCCCTCCGACCCGGCCCCGGATAAGCGGAAGACGAGGGAACACTTATGAATGGACCTGACTGGAACTCACAGGACTGCTGCTCTTTAGACGAGCTGAATGTTTTCTGGGATTGACACCAGACGGTGACGCCATCCTCCAGCAGCTTCAGGGTTCGTCGTTTCTGCCAGCGAGGCGAGCGAACCTTCAAAAAAAAAATCAAAACCATAAAACCCACTGAGCTTCTAGGTTTTTCTCTTCTGTTAGAATCCTCATACCTTCATCATGCTGGAGCCTTGCATCATCTGCTTCACATCTTCATCGTCTTGGACCCCTGAAAGACAAACACAGACATGGTGGAAACCTGGTGGAAAACATGGCTGAGGGTTGAATAAGAAATAAACTGGTGATTTTTAGTGAGGACGTCTATAAAATTGGCTTTAAAGACTCAAAATTTAAAGCCAATAACAGCTTAAATCCCACCAGGAGGAGACCCTGAGAAAGACCCTGGACCTGCTGGAGAGACAGGGAACACCTCAGGATCCTCCTGGGTGAGGTGGAGGATGCAGCCGGAGTGAGAGAAACTTGGGCTTCCAGTCTTCTGGTCAATTCCCATGATCTAGCCCCGGATAAGCGGAAGACGACGGAACGGAAAATCAATATGTTGGAACTTGGTGCCCTGAAAACTTTGTAAATTCATTCATTCATTTTCTGAGCTGTCCATCCCTAATGGGGTTGCTGGAAGTGCCGGAGCCTATCCCGGCTGATTCAAGGCAAGAGGCAGGGTACATCCCTACAGATCGCCAGTCTTTTGCAGCACCACACACACACACATTCCTAGGGTTAATATCCTAGCAGCCAATCAACCTAACATGTATGTTTTTAGGGGAAACCAGAAAAAACCATACACATGGAGAACATGCAAACTACACAAAGAAAAATCAGTGTTCCAAGCCTTGTTACCACTCTGGGACTCGAACCCTGACCTTGTTGCTGTGAGGCCACTGTTCTAACCACTGCACCACCGTGTAGCACAGCAGCTAACCTGAGGGTCTGAGCGGAGGTCAAGCTCACTGGTAGACTATTCTTGAACCAAAGAGTCACCGGTTTGATTCCCACTGAGCTCATGCCTAAGTAACACTGGAGCAGACATCTAATCTCCAGTTTCTCCCACCAGGTAGTCGGAGGGAGAGAAGCCTGGGTTTCCCGTCTGAGGCTGGTGCCCATGGGACCCAAGACGACGGAACGAAATATTAAACCTAATTTTACTTAACTAGTGCCCAAACTTTTAACCCCTGCCATACGTGAGAGGTGCCCACTCTGGGATCAACTCGTTTCAGAACAATTAAATCAGGTAGAAAACGGTTAAACCACCAGCCGAGCCGGTGCCACCTAGTGCCTTTCCTAAATTTAATTTTAATCCAAGAATTGCACGGATTGAAGGGATTAACTCCTGATTGTAACGATGGATAACAATGGAATATTGTTCCCTTCCTTTCCGTCTCCATGGAGACGAGGAGACCAAAAAACTTAGAAAATAAAAGACCTGCTCAGCTTCCCGTTTCCATGGAGATGAGGAGACCAAAAAACTTAGAAAATAAAAGAGCTGCTCAGCTTCCTGTTTCCATGGAGATGAGGAGACCAAAAAACTTGGAAAATAAAAGAGCTGCTCAAACAGTATCTAAACGCTTTGCCTGACAATGAGAATTAAAATGAACATGTAAATAAAGGCTCAATGTATTTACATGAAGGTGTGAGGTTTCTAGTGAGTGTGTGTGAGATTAAATCTGACTCACTGCCTGTGATTGTTTATTACAAAAATTTCCAGATTCCTGTGAATTTTGGATTCAGATTTTTTATTAATTCCCTACTGGGTAAATTCTTGTGCCCGGTCGCCCCAAGTAGTTCAAGAGAGTGAGTCGTGATTCCCTCTTCAGCCACCAGAGGGAGCCCGGACCTTCCTCTCCAGGATTCCAGCCTGATACTAAACACCTGTGGTCATTAACCTCGGGACACTATGGTCGCCTTTTTATTTTTGAATACACAGGGGAAGTTTGGACAATGATGTTTGCAGATGACATTGTGATCTGTAGTGAGAGGAAGGGGAAAATCTGGAGAGGTGGAGGTTTGAAGATTAGTCAGAGTAAGACAGAGTACATGTGTGTGAATGAGAGGGATCCAAATGGAAAAGTGAGGTTACAGAGAGAAGAGATAAACAAGGTGGAAGATTTTAAGTATCTAGGATCAACAGTCCAGAGCAATGGAGAGTGTGGAAAAGAGGTGAAGAAGCGTGTGCAGGCAGGCTGGAACGGGTGGAGGAAAGTATCAGGTATGATGTGTGATAGAAGAGTTTCAGATAAAATGAAAGAGAAAGTGTACAAAACCGTGGTGAGAGCGGTCATGCTGATTGGTCTAGAGACAGTGTGGTGAGAGCGGCCATGCTGATTGGTCTAGAGACAGTGTGGTGAGAGCGGCCATGCTGATTGGTCTAGAGACAGTGTGGTGAGAGCGGCCATGTTGATTGGTCTAGAGACAGTGTGGTGAGAGCGGCCATGCTGATTGGTCTAGAGACAGTGTGGTGAGAGCGGCCATGCTGATTGGTCTAGAGACAGTGTGGTGAGAGCGGCCATGCTGATTGGTCTAGAGACAGTGTGGTGAGAGCGGCCATGCTGATTGGTCTAGAGACAGTAGCAGTGAGGAAAAGACAGGAAGCAGAGATGTTTGTAGAAGAGATGAAGATGCTGAGGATCTCTCTGGGAGTGACCAGGATGGACAGGATCAGAGAAACAGCACATGTTAGAGGTTTAAAAGTCAGAGAGGTCAGACTGAGATGGTTTGGACATGTGCAGAGGAGAGAGAGAGAGTACATCAGAAGAAGGATGCTGGGTTTGGAACCACCAGGAAAGAGGACTAGAGGAAGACCAAAGAGGAGGTTCATGGATACAGTGAAGGAAGACATGAAGATAGATGGTGTGACTGAAGAGGATGCAGGAGATAGGGTTAGATGGAAGGAACTGACTTGATGTGGCGCCCTCTGAAGGGAAAAGCCAAAAGAAAAAGAAGAGGGGAAGTTTCAGACCCCTGATCGTCTCTGTTGTTGCTCCTATAGAACCCACGTAGAGTGGAGGGAACATGGGAAGAAAAGCCCTACTTTCTTCTTAATAATCCTAGAAGAAGAAGATGGTCGTTGAGGAGGATATGAGTTTCAGTAGGTGGCGGTAATGCACCTGTATTGGTGCTTCGAGCCTTTAAAGGGCCCATCTCATGCAACATGGACTTTCCAGAGTTTTCTAGTTTGTAAGAGTGATGTCTGGGCCTTGTATGTGTATGTGTGTGTGTGTGTGTGTGTATGTGTGTGTGTGTGTGTGTGTGTGTGTGTGTGTGTGTGTGTGTGTGTCTTTCTAGATTGATTTAGCCCGTTTTTCTGTGGATTTCTGGAACGCTCAGACAAAACAACCAATGAGCAGATGTCTAAAGTATGACGCATTTGACGTAGCCACGCCCCCCTCCCTCCTCACCACCCGCCCGCCCTCCTCACCCGCCTCCACTCCGGCCTTACGCCCTCACAAACTCACTTTCAACGTCTGATATACAGGCTGGTTCGCTGCTCTGCGTCTTTTTTATTTTCTTGCTTGAAACACGCTTTTTGTAGCTACGCACGGGTTTACGCCTGCCTTCCCCCTCCCGCTCAGAGATGGGTGGAGGAATAGCAGCTCAGTGAGAGCAGAGGGCGGAGCTTGTACTTTCTCAGGACGGGCGGGGGGATGAGCGATACCCGTCCTTTCATAGTTCCGGGTCTGTGACTGCGCTCCACCAAATCAATATATTTTCATAACTATGGTGTAATGCATGTTGTAAACGTGTGTGTGTGTGTGTGTGTGTGTGTGTGTGTGTGTGTGTGTGTGTGTGTGTGTGTGTGTGCAGAGGATACAACGTGAAAAGAGGTATTATGCATGAGATGGGACCTTTAAACTGAAAGAAGAAGAAGAACCTCATGTTGATCACCTGTAGATCATTCACCTGCTGCATATTTGAGGGCTGTCTCCCCCTGACATCATGGTTGGTCTTCATCCCTTCCAGCCAGGTCTTCCTGGCTGCCCAACCAAGAGACGTTCTGTATTCTAATCATGTGCCTGGCTTTACAGCTTTACTGGCCTCCTTACTGAAAAGATACTATTCGTTGTTATCTTACACCAGGGGTGTCCAAACTTTTTCACTCGCTGGCCACATTGTGTTCTAACGTTTGACAAGCGGGCCGGATCCGAGGGAGGATCCGTCCGTCTGGAGTCGCCCCTGAGAACAGGATCAGATGGATGGCATGCTTTGGTAACCACTAGTTTAGACTGGTTGAATGTGCTAGATTCTTTTTTTCCCTCCTTTTATTACTTTGTAATTGCCGCCATTCTAGAAAACTGGGGGGCTCACATACTAATTTGCTGTTCCTATTTTAGCCTCTAGATGGCAGCATTTAGAACACGCTGCCCGATGTATGACGTCATTCGACACGCGGGTCAGGCGCTATTGATTTTATGACGGAGGCTGCGGGCCGGATGAAAATTGGGGCCGCATTTGGCCCCCGGGCCGGACTTTGAACATGTCTGTCTTACACCATACATGAGAAGCAAAGGACAAGTGGTCCAGGTGGGACCGGGAGAAGCCCGGTCTGAGTGGGACCGGGAGAAGCCTGGTCCAAGTGGGACCAGGAGAGGCCCGGTCCGAGTGGGACCGGGAAAAGCCCGGTCTGAGTGGGACCGGGAGAAGCCCGGTCCAAGTGGGTCCAGGAGAAGCCCGGTCCGAGTGGGTCCAGGAGAAGCCCGGTCCGAGTGGGTCCAGGAGAAGCCCGGTCCAAGTGGGTCCAGGAGAAGCCCGGTCCGAGTGGGACCGGGAGAAGCCCGGTCCAAGTGGGTCCAGGAGAAGCCCGGTCCGAGTGGGACCGGGAGAAGCCCGGTCCAAGTGGGTCCAGGAGAAGCCCGGTCCAAGTGGGACCAGGAGAGGCCCGGTCCGAGTGGGACCGGGAGAAGCCCGGTCCGAGTGGGTCCAGGAGAAGCCCGGTCCGAGTGGGTCCAGGAGAAGCCCGGTCCGAGTGGGACCGGGAGAAGCCCGGTCCGAGTGGGTCCAGGAGAAGCCCGGTCCAAGTGGGTCCAGGAGAAGCCCGGTCCGAGTGGGATGTACAGGGTTTTTTACCCTCTGGAGAAGACGCCTAACCCCCAGTTTCTCCCACTATTGGCTCCATCATGTCTGCCTGCTGCGGTGTAATGCAGCACAGCGATGGTTTATAAATAAATCCTTCTTCTTTTAAATAAAATAACATTAAGATTGAAACAGTTTCTGTTTTAAAAGATCTTTGAATAAACTTGTGAGTAAAGTTTCTTGTGTTTGTAAATCCTGTCTGAGACGTTGCCATGGAGACGTTTCTAACGGAGAGGTGAAGAAGAATGACTGGAATGTTCTTTCTATTTTCAGTGACCGGATCGGGTCGGGCTGTTTGGACATCAATTCTGATTTAAAGGGTTTAAAAAAAATTAATCAGACATTTTAAAACATTTATTTTATGTTCATAAAAGTTAAAATTAAAACTCAGATTGAGTCTAAAAATATGTTAAATTTTTATTTTTAAAGACGTTAATGTAACATTTTTATATAAAAAATACTGTCATTCATTTTATAGAATTTTTTTTGGAAGAATTTAAATTGTTTTAAATAAAAAAAAAAATCCGACGAGATCAGCGACCGTCGCCTCTGCGCATGCCCAGACCAGAACGCGCCATCCACCTTCCACTTTCTGTGTGTAGTCTGTATGTTCTCCTCATGTATGTGTGGGTCTTTCTGTGTGTAGTTTGTATGTTCTCCTCATGTATGTGTGGGTCTTTCTGTGTGTAGTCTGTATGTTCTCCTCATGTATGTGTGGGTCTTTCTGTGTGTAGTCTGTATGTTCTCCTCATGTATGTGTGGGTCTTTCTGTGTGTAGTCTGTATGTTCTCCTCATGTATGTGTGGGTCTTTCTGTGTGTAGTCTGTATGTTCTCCTCATGTATGTGTGGGTCTTTCTGTGTGTAGTCTGTATGTTCTCCTCATGTATGTGTGGGTCTTTCTGTGTGTAGTCTGTATGTTCTCCTCATGT